>PVIA01004741.1:0-130668 GCA_004024845.1 Tonatia bakeri
CGGACCAGAACCGTGAGGAGCTCGCACACGCACGCACCTCCAGGGGGCGCCGGTGAGTGCTTTTCTGGCCTCGGAGGGCCCAGGAATGCAGCCAGCTTGTCAACGCTGAACCCGCCTGTATCAAGCTTGCTGCCCGAACTCTGCCCGCAGGGTGTGAGTGTGGCACTGCCCTGCCCTGAGCACACCCGTCATCTTGGCATTTCTCTCTCCAGGAGAGCGATCACTTTCCAAATATGACTTATTTACGACGTGGTTTGAAAAAGTAAATTAGCATCTGAGGAAGAACAGGGATTTAAAAGAAAGCACATCGTGTCTGGAAGGAAGCCCGAAGGGTAGGAGAGTCCCCCGGAGGGCTCATCGGTGGCCCTGTGCTGCCTGGCCTCCTGATGGGCCCCTGCTCTCACGGGAAGGCCGACAGATGCTCGCAGAGGAACCACAGCCACCCTGAGACGAGGGAGATGCGCCAGTCAGGAGTCGGCCCCAGAAACGGGAGTCGGGGTCCTCAGGCTGCCCACCCACGCATGGACCGCCCACCTGTGAAACCACAGGCGAGCAAGCCTTCCCCGCATCTGTTTCTCCCCCATGGGCAGTCTCAGGCCTCGGAGAAAACGAACTCAACCACAAAATCCCCGCTTACATGAGATGAGCCAGACTCAGCAGCACTAGAAGCCGAGGCTCCTCAACAACGAGCAGAGCCTTTTCCTAGGGATCGCTGGGAAGGGGGGAAGCCGTCTTTTCAGACTCCGGGCACTGCCGAGACAGTACATAACTAGAAGAGAACTGACGTGTGAGGCTTTACATATTAGTAGCACTGAAGTCAAAATATGTTTTCACGCTAGTCATGAGTCTGCACGTGAATCTTCCCACACTGGGAGCTCAGCAGAATCAGATTCCCGCTCAGGCAGGTGAAGGTAACCGGGTCAGACACTGCAGCCCGAGTTCCTCTGGGTCTTGCTCCGGAAGGTAACACTACAGGTCAGTCCTTCGGGAAAGCCGATGACCCTCGAAAGCTCGTGGTGCAGGAAGGATGCAGGACGAATCACTAGCAGCGGGCAGTGGGCAGCAGGCAGCAGGCTGCCAGGTGCTCAGGTTGTGCGGTGCTGCCCCAGAGTAGCCAGAAGCACTGAGCACAAACTCACACGCTCAGGCACCGACTGGCCGGCAGGAGTGGTGGCCCCCACGGTCACTCAGTCAGGAGCCCGAAGCTCCTGGGAAGGCCGGCTCTCCTGTTTCCCCATGCTGGTGGCTCCGCCCAGGATGTTTCCTTTCACACTTCACTCTTTTCTACCATCTGGACTGTGCTCCTGTTGCTGCAGGCGACTGCCCCACCCCCTCACAGGCTGCCCCTGCTTTTAAAAGACCCAGTTCCAAGCTCACGTCCCACACAAAGCTTTCCCTGACTGGGCCAACAAACCAGCTCTCTGCTGCCGCCTTAAAACTGAGTATCCCATCAGCCCTGTTATAATTTCTCCTGTTGCCTCATGTGACTTAACTCTTCAGCATGTTCTGGAGGCCTCCGTAATGCCAGAAATCAAGTTCCCTTCTTCTGCCGTTACCTCCACAGCACGCTGTATGGCTCAGCTTGAAACCCAGTGATGAACAAGAGCAGAGGCAGTGGCGCGAGGGCTGGCTGTGCCAGGAAGCAGCCACTGTCACGGGGGAGGCTCTCTAACTGTAGCCTCTACATGAGGCTCCCGGCGCCCGAGCCGCTGTTTGCCCCAGAGCATCACTGTGCTTCCCGCTCTGCCCTGCAAGGGGCCTGAGTTTCTCCTTTAGGACAGGGGCCATGATTTCTGTGACACCAAGATCTGGGAGGACTTAATCTATTATTAGCTAAGAAAGTCTGGCAGGGCACCGATCGTAAATGAAGTGCAAGGGAGGGTTCGACCCAGCACATCATGTCAAACAATTCTACCAGGATCTGGAAAGAACCTCAGACAGCCTGTAGCTCAAAACCTCATTCTGCGCCATGGCAGCGGAGGCCCAGAAGGGGCTGTGCTCTGTGGACTCACTCAAGGAGCTGGTGACAGCGAGGAAGCAAAATGCCGGCCTCCTGACGCCTGGCCACGTAAGGTGTGCCTGTGCCACAATGCCTCTCCCTGCAAAACAGGCTGAGATGAGGAGCCACGGTCCCTCCTGTCAGGTTAGGACTCCGAAAACACGAGAAGCCTCAGGAATGAAGGCACAGCACAGAGTGGGTGAGATCATGGTGCTAAAATAATCACCTTGACTGGAGGCTTAGTGAGTAAGGTCAACAGTAGATTTAAATACGACAGGTACAAAACCTGAATTTAAGTTCACAGTAAATTCCAGCCTGAAGCCAGGCAAGACATCTCCCTCTCTGGCCCGTTTTCCCGCTGCGCAGACAGACGTCTCCAGGGTTTCTCACCAGGGGAGCTCCTGGAGTCTGCACAGGATCCACTCTTCCTCAGGACTGGCCCCCATACTGTGGGACACCTACCACTCCAGGCCTCAGACCACCAGGTGCCCGTAGTGACTCCAGGCACTGTGACAACCAAAAATGCCATCCCACATCTTCCAGTCCCGAGTGAGACCTGCCCAGGAGGCCTCCTGGGCCCCCACTGGCTCTCAAACACCAGCAGGAAGACACCATGAGCCCCCAGGAGGGGAAGGGCAGGGGGCAAGGGGGCGGGGGGCGAGGGCGCAGGCCTACCCACCCGTAGATGTCCAGGACCCCGATGAAGGAGTGCTGCTTGAGCGAGGCGTGCAGTGCCTTGTTGACGTGCTCCACGATCCAGCCGAACAGCTGCGCGTAGATGTGCTTGGCCAGGGCGTTGCGAGCGTTGACCACCTGCTGCAGCGACATGGTCTTGACGTAGGTCTCCGAGGCGGTGACCAGCTTGCGGTGGCACAGCCAGTGCTCCATCTGGCTGCGCTCCGCCCCCAGCAGTCGGCAGAAGTTGCTGAGGTGCTCGTCCTGAGGCTGGAAGGAAGGGACACGGGAGACGGCTCAGGCAGGAGGCGCGTAGGGGACAAGCCCGCCAGCGTGCCCTCTGCCCTCCTGCCGGGCAACGGAAGGGGCCCCAGCACTGCAGAGCCCCACTTCATCGCCAGCCGCTGCTCTGGAGTCTCACTGACACTCACACTGCTAAGTGGAGACGACAATTAGGGCCCCAAGAGTGTGGTTCAAGTGGATGATAGTGCGCCTGCTACTCACCAAAGTACCAGGGCTTTAACAGACAAAAAGGCGCTCTACTTATCCCATCCCCTCCTCCACGGCCAGCTGGTTGCAGAGGCACCGGTAGGAGCTGCAGGAGAACTGATAGCGTAGGCACAGATAACTGTGAAGATTAAGGAGCCGGAGGGAAGGCAGCAGAGTGCCAGTGAAGGCCGTTTCCGTCTGCAGAGTTCCACGTGCAGTGCTGAATCCAGAGCCCAGGAAGAAGTGCTCGCTGTCGACGGAGCTTTGACGGCCGCAGCTCTGTGCACGGAACTGCGCGCTGGGCTGACCCTGCGCAGATGCGGCCCTTCCTGCACGGACACCTGCCGTCCTGAGCTTGCAAGCAGGCTTTCTTTCATCTTAGCCTCAGTGACACTACAGAACATGCATTTCAACTTTATGTTCTTAAAGCACTTGATGCTTAGGGGAAAAGGTGAATCTGGGTGGAAGGCTGGGACCAATGGCAAAAACATGGAACAAATTTTGACCTGAGAAAATCACTTGGAACACTAACTGGTAACATCACAGGCTGAGAGCTGAAAAATGAAACAAGCTAGGATTCCTCCGGCTTAAGGCCCCTCTCCATCCGGGTGAACAGCCCGGTCCTGGAGCAGGGCAGCATCTCACCCAGGTGCCCAGGGCCCCGCTACCCAGTGAACACTGCCTCCTCTGCCAGCTAGCTGCCTTTCATCTCGACCCTCCCTTACCCCGGGTACCAATCACACTTCCTGGCCTTTGAGCCACTGAGAACCAGATCACCCACAGGGACTTGTCTGCTTTCAAGCAAAGGGTACATCTCCTGGGCATGCAGGATACCTCACAGAAAACCCGCTTTTCCTACGAGGTTTCTCTCACCCATTTTTCACCCCCTCATCTAAATCCACCCAGGAAAGCTGGCAACCCATCCATGAGCCTGCTGGCACGCTTATTAACTCTGAGGCTGAAAGGGAGTCCTTTGGAACATGACTGCTGCCTCCTGATGGCCCCAAATTGCTGGGGGACTCATTTCCTGATGAGGCTGCATGGGAGGCTTTAAATGAGGGCTTGTTCAATGAAAATGAGCAGGTACCTGTACCATTCCCTCCTCTCTCTATATATAGGCTCTATGTGTGTGTGTATTTCTCCTGTAGATACTTAAAATCTACCCCAAACAAACACAGTTACAAAGTAACAGAACGTCTGAGTAGGAAAGAACCCCCCAGCAACCACCAAGGTCAGTGTTTTTACAAAGTATGGTGTGTGGAGCAACAGTTGCAGGGCGCCGAGATTGGCTCTATTAATGAGAGGGGCGGGGCCTCAGGTCAAACAGGATGCACACACTGGTTGGCAATGGCAGCCCATCAGCATCAAGACGCAGGCACTTTACCGAGCACTTCCTGAACTTAACAGACCAAAGAACCCTTCTTTCCCTAAGAAGAGGCCTGGGATTTATGTTCCCAGGAAAATACCTTGGGAACCGCCATCCTAACCCATCCCCTACCTTCTCAGCAGAGAAGGCGGTGAAGTTCGCTCCCTGACTGTGGCCCAGAGCCCCTCACCCAGCCCATGAGAATCAGCAGGGCAGGGTGGCCGTGGAGAGGTGGGTTTCAGGGGCCGGGTCTTCTGGCTAACAAGCCTCTCCCCTTGCGGGGACCCCCCAGCTGCTCACCCCCTCCCCCAAACAGAGCCATGTGCGGTAAGGTAGAACACCTGGGGACTGCTTGGCAGGCGACAGGTTCAGAGGTGGCAAGTGTCTGACTTGTTCATCTGACCTATTTCCGAGAAATTCTTAATCGCCAGGCACAGCACTGCAGCTGGATTCCCCAACAGGTCAACCACCCGCTCCCAGCGGCCACAAGTGCCCACACCTGCTGCCCACAGGATCCCTGCCCTGCCTGGCTCCTCCAGGGGGACGCAGCAGAGATAGGGTCTGACCGTCTTCCTGGGAAAGGTGCCCCCCCACTGCAGGGAGCTGTGGTGTAACCCTCTGTTACCCCCTTCTGACTGTTGATTAAAGGTGCTAATTGAAACTGATTCGACATCATGCAATTTACACTTAAGCTTAATTAAATGATGCCAAATCCATTACAAATAGCCAGCATCAGAGGTAGCAGATTAGGTTTGTGGGGCCCATGGGGCCAAATTCCAGAAACAAATTGCCTCTGGCGTCCAAGTAATTGCGTGCTGTTGCATCTCCAAGGCAACCTGGGCAGTCGGGAGACACATTTTCATGCCTTAATTGAAAATAAACGCAAGCGAGCAGAAGGCACATGCGTATGGACAGGCAGCAGTTCCAGTACGGGGCCCACCCTATGTCCCAAGGAATAAACCAAATGCAGCGGAGAGGGGGAGTTTCACGGGCACCCAGTTAGCGAAGCATTTCTGGGGCATACCCTGTGCACCCCACGCTGTGCTAGGCCACATGGGGGCGCTCGGCAGAGGAGGGCGGCCCCAGGCCCAGGGACTGGCAGTCCGTGGGGGCAGCAGGGCTGGCAGTGGTGTGGTGGGGGAGAACACTGGCTGGCTCTGGACCAGCTTCGCCATCAGTAGCCATTAGACCTCAGACCCTAGAGATGTCTCCTCTCCCTGGGCCTTAGTTTTTCCCACCTGTGCAGTGAGAAGGGTGCTCCTAAGGCCCACTCTGGCTCTAGCCACAGAGATGGCAACAGTTAAGAACTGAAGCACGGGAGCCCTGTGCTAAGGCAGGTAACCTCACCCCCGCTCTGCAGAGGAGGAAACAGACCCGGAAAGGTTCAGTAACGATCAGTAAGTGGCAGAACCAGAATTTGAAGGCTGGCAGTCCTGACGCTCCGTTCTCACTCTCAATCAGCTCTCTACACAGCCCCAGCCGCAGAACCATCCGAGACTAGCCTGGACTAGGTGCCTGTGCTCTGAGCTCTGAGGGAAAGGCTGGCTGCACCATGGGGTACCCAAAGCTCTGTCTGTCCTGCCTCCCTCCTCCCCCACCTTCAGCACCACCTGTGTCTCGGTAAGTGGGCACAAAGGAGGCCTGTACCGAACTGTCGCAGACCACGCATTCGTGGTCAGGACATCAGTGCTGCCTCACATGACGCAGGGAAGCCTTGGTGAGCGCCCGCCGCTGCTGTCTGCTCTGCCTGGTGCCCCTCTGCCCTCTGCTTGCCCAGGCCTCTTTGATCACCACCCACCAGGCCCTGTTTGGGCACCAGGAAAAAAAAGTCATCGCGAGCATTCACCAGGCACTCCGCTGTCTGTGGCACTTTCACACGGTGGTCTCAAGGCTCCACCTCACGCCGTCAAGATCTTGGCCCATGTTGTCAGCTGTCTCATCTCCCCAGGTGGACTGTAAGCTCATTGGGGACGGTCACCAAGTACGGTGTCCAGCCCTCCTCCCACAGCCCTCCAGTGTGGCCCGCAGTCGGGAGCCCCTAGTACTCATGGGCTGACGACACTTGGGAGAATTCCACGGGCCTCAGGGTGCTTGGCGAATCGACCCATCAAAAATAATTTATTGCCCTGCCCGGGTAGCTCAGTTGGTTAGAGCGCTATCCTGATACACACACCAAGGTTGTGGGTTTGATCTCCAGTCAGGGCACATGTCAGAATCAAGCAATAAATGCAGAAATAAGTAGAACAACAAATTAACGTCAGTCTCTCTCTAAAATAAAAAACTAAAAATAAATTTATTTAATAGTCACTAAATTCCCTGCCCTCTGTGACAGAAATTTGATGGCAGTGGATCTGAAAAGGATTTGTTCTTATGAGAAGCCATCAGCAAGGGGACGGCACCCGTTACTAGTAAGAACAGAGAACCCACAAGCGCCCTCTGAGTGCGCAGACAGAGAGTCCCGCTATGTGCGGCCGGGAGCCCCAGAGACGTGTGTGTGTTCAGTCCCCGGTGCGGTGCCGGGGTGCGACTCACCGACACGCTGCAGGAGTCGCCGTCGCGCTCTGCCTGGATCTCCACGTTCCCAAGGTGCAGGATGGAAGCAATTACCTTAAAAATGCTTATCTGATGGGACTCTCTCACTCCTGGGGAGAAAAAAAAGAACCAATGACTCTTGACAACCACGCAGGAGGGAAAGGACATTTCACCCTTTTTGTCAGGACTTGAAAAAGAAATAAGGGTTGATTTTCCTCTCCGGGCCAGCGACGCCTGAAGTGCTGCCAGCTCCTCCCCAGGTGGCCACCACGCGCAGCGGCGGCAACCCCAGGGCCGAGGGGCCCCCAGGCGACAGGGATGCGTCTTCACGCCGACCGCCCGGATCAAACCAGCTGGGTCACGGCACCAGCTTAATTTCTGGGAGCAGAGGAGAGGCG
The DNA here is from genome assembly GCA_004024845.1 of Tonatia bakeri. NCBI lineage: Eukaryota > Metazoa > Chordata > Mammalia > Chiroptera > Phyllostomidae > Tonatia > Tonatia bakeri. The sequence goes on from PVIA01004741.1 coordinate 7,460, forward strand.
TAGTCATGCAGGCTCATCTCAGACTTGAGGTTTCAACCGTATGCTTCAGGGATGTTTTCACCGGTTTGATAAGAGTGGTCATTTGTCTGCAGTCATTTTTCTCCTAATGTGACCCACTGCACAAATCTGGGACAAGGGCCAGTGGGTGGAGGAGGGGGCGAGGAGCAGCGCCCTCGGGCTGCACCAGGGAGGCGGGGCTGGGTGTCCCTCGGGTGGCTGTGCCCCAGGCTACATGCTCCATGACTGGGACAGGTGTGCCCGCCACCTACACCGGGACCACCGCAGCAGCAAACACTGACCGTCCACTTTATTTATGCAGCCGAGTCACCACAGACACAGATGGTCTTTTATCGTTCACACTCGGCGTTAAGGCATTATCCTTTCTTTTTCAATTGCAAAATATTTCAGACGTAAAAAAATTACAGAATAATGTCATGAACACCAGTCAACCTACCACTCAGTTCGGGAGATACTACAATTGTTCCCTCACATTCCTCCCCTGCTCTAGTTTACTTAATTTTAAGGCAATCATTTATCAGGCTATAAAAACGCCAGCAACACCTGTATTAGTGGGCATAAAAGTGTATCATGCTAGGATTGAAAACTTTACTTAGATGACCCACCAACCGGAGTAACCCTCAAATTCTTATTTTTAGGAAAAGTCGACAAAGCCCCAGGTCTTAAGCACTGCAGGCCGAGAGCCAGGTGGGAGGAGGGAACAGGAAGAGGTTCACCGGGGACAGAGGAGCTGGCTCCTGCACAGCAGACAGGCCCCTCCGCCCAAGGCTCTGCTTCTCTCCTTGCAGTGGCATCAAACCTCCCAGCCCCCACTGCTTCCCAAGCTCCTCACCAAGCAGTGTGAAGGCTTGTCGTGTCTTCTCAAAGTCCTCAGCGTCGTCCACACCCTCGATGGCTGTGTCCCCACCCTGGGACGTGTAGAAAAAGTCCTCCGCGCAGGCTGTGGAAGGAAGGAGGTGGGGCATCAGGCACTGGAGGGAAGCTTTGTCCGTCCCCAGTTTGCCTGCAGGCGGTGACTCCTGAGCAGCTCTGCTCCCTCAGCAAGCTACCCCAGGCTGGACTGTGTTCCCAGACGAGGCGGAGCCCTTTTGAACACCGCCTTCATTGGCACATGGGAGAGAAAACTAAGTGACAAAAGTTGGAAAATGAGGCTCCACTGTCAGAATGCATTTGCTGTCTTTGTGTAAAACTGTTCTGAGAAAACCACGTGCACATGAAAGACAAGTCAGTCACAGAGAGCTCACTGCGAAGTAGGGTTCATCACGGACTCGTTTTTGAGGAGGGTCTAACACACACAAGTGAGACGCGCAGCCACCCGGGAGTCACAGACTTCATCGCCTTCGGTGTCAGTGCCACAAGCTCATCTGATAAATGAGGGCCCGTGAGGCGCCCAAGGAGACGTGGCTCTGGCTCCCCGGCGTGTTTCAGCGAGTCAGGGCACTCCGGAGCTACACAGGCCCGGGAACAAGGTGGAGACCCTCGTGTCTGTTCTCACCCGCAGTCTCATCCCCCCCAGTCAGGCCCTGGGCACACCCAGGGGCCAGCTGGTGCGCAGGGGCCCAGGCTCGGTGCCAGAATTTAGAGCCAACTTTAGCAGGAGGAGAAAACTCCACCAGCTGGGGGTAGTATTCACATCGGGGGCTGGGGAGTTTGCATTTAAGGCAACGAACACACACAATCGAAATGAAAATCACTTAAATTTTCCACCGAAAGTGTAGCAGCGTTGTGCGGTACGATGCTGCCCCACACTTAGTGCCCCTAAGGGTAAAATGTTCGACTTCGACGAGAGGTCAAAACCGAGCACTGGCCGGTTTTCCTGCTCCTCCAGCTCGTTCTCTCCCCCGGACCTGAGCACATGTGGCCAGACACTCACCAGCCAAGCGTGTGCAGACGCAGCGACACGGCAGGGCCCAGGCAGGCGCCTTTGACACCCTGCATTTCCAACTGGACCCCTGGGCATTTCCTGAGTCTCCCTCCCTCCTCCATCCTGATGGTCACTGCCCTCTCCGGCGTCTGGGCCTCTTGCAGAAGACCGAACCAGTCTCCCCATTTCTGCTCCCGTCCCTTCCAACAGCTGGCACCTCCGACCCCACGGCTCTCCTATGTACAGCCCTGAGCAACCCTCTCCTGGCCACGGCCTTCGAGGCAAAGGTGAAATGCCCTAAAAGATCTCCCTGGACCTTTCTTCATAGAGTGGCTTCCTCCTGCCACAGCACACGCATCGCTTGTCCTTCCCCATCTCACAGTCCCATACACACCAGCTTCCTTATGGTCATTCCTCAGCTCTGCCCCCACGGGCACCTTAAAGGGCCCTGCTCACCGGACCTCCTGGTCTCTCCCCATTTCTCACCTCAAATCCTGCTCCAAGCCACGCTGCATTTCATCAGTTCCTCTGCCGGTCAAGTGCACGTGGCCAGGCCCAGCGAGAGCGTGCACAACTCCGTCCCAAACTTGTCTCACCCAGCCCGAGCTCTACACATCAGGCAACCCCTCTGCCCACAGGAACGAAGAGCTGAATGCCAGTGGCAGTGTGTGAAGGAAGGAAGGCTTCCTGGAGGAGTCCCCCCGTCTGATGACTGGTGGAACTTTAGCTGTGAGGGAAGGACTCCATGCCTGAGCTCGCACGCAGACACGGCCAGGACGAGTCTGGATGAAGGAAGCCACTTCCGGTCTTTGTGGAGCTTTCATACTGAGCTCTTTCGTACCGAATCCCCCTGGGGGCTCTGGCACAGGCTTAATAAAAGCACCCTTCTCATTTCCCTTTACACTCACCTTTCAAAACACTGGATGATTTTTTTTTATGGGGCATATGTGGGAAAAACTGGAGGTATTGTTTACTCCCAGTTTTTTGGCTGGCAAACTGAGGAACCTATAGCAGGCTGTAAGAGGCTGCCCAGGCTCAGCCAGGGTTTGGCAGGCCTGGGAGCCCGTTACCAGATCACCTATCAAGGAAATGATTCTCCACCTATGAGATCCCATGACTTAGCCAAAAATTTGACCTTCTCATTATCAAGAGTAGCACCTGAACCCACCAGGAAGCTACCCCAGAGGAGAACATTAGACCTCTGTCCTGGAGGGAAGGAGGCATTTGCAGCATCTATCAAAGACCCTCTGCTGTCATAGCCAGGGCCCTCCTGAGTCAGACACACCACCCCACCTTCCCTGTTTCCAGCTCCCAAACTCAGGCCCCACTGGGTCCCTTCCCCGGCTGAGGTCCCTCGCTGCAGGGGCCGTGGGCTCAGTCACAGCATTCTCTGCCAAATGACCCGAATCTAATCACAACCACCCCGCCCTTCCACCTGCCTTAAGATTTGCGGTTACTTTGGTTAGCATCACCCTCTGGGCCCTCTTAGTAAGACAGATGTCTCAGAGACACTCCCCTGTCTACTGAGCCCCCCTGGGTCTCCTCAGCTCTCCGTCAGGCCCAGGATGCTGTCACCGGCCACCTCATCCCAGAACGACTGCTCATGTCCTCCAGGTTGGGCCTCTCTGTACTTGGAGTTTCCAGGGAGGAAAATGCAGCAACATCCCCTATGAACTGACTCAACAGGCAGACACTGGATCAGGCCAAGTACAGACCACGGAGGGGGCATGAACCGGTGACTAGAGCAGTGGACCACCAGGGCCATGGCCAAGGGCTTGCACTTCACCTGCGGGGGAGGGGGTACGCTCTGGCCTGTGCAAGGCAAGAGAGACAGTTCATAAAACTGCATCGACACAGCGATGGAATGAGAAAGAAGAAAGAATTTGTTCCTTATTACCCAGAGGCTGTAGTCACATGACTACTACAACTACTATGGGCCCATTACACCCCTTTCACACTGTAACAAAGTATTCATTGGGCTGCTTTCTAAAAAGAAAAAACAACTCATCCTGTGGCCATGTGACTGCGACAGACCACCGCCAACAGGGCGAGGGGAGCAGTGATGACTGCATGTAAGTCTGTTCCCCCAACTCGCAGAGGCACAAGACTCCTGCTGGGCTGGGGGCTTCTTGCAAGACTTTTTTCTCTGCATCTGAACAACACGTTTCAGGTGAAGACAAGGGGCTGAGGCGGTCTAACTGGTCACTAGAGGCTACTGACCAGTCTCTCATTCATTTGACATTTCCAGCTACTCAACCAGTGTTACGAGTGAAGCTAAATGTCACGCTTCGGGGCTCACAGCCCAGCCCCACCCCAAGAAACGGAGACAAGAGCTTATCAAAGGTCTTTGCTCACTCCCGGATGCTCTTGGGGGGCACACACAGGGAAAGGAGTGCGAGAAATTGACTGAACTGGGTCATGCCCAACTGACCCAGCCAGGAGCCCCGGGAGTCTGCATCTTGCAGAGAATCGGGGTCAGGAAGAGCCATTTTCACCTTCGTATACTAATGTGAGTGCAAAAAAAAAAGGAGGATTTCTTCTCTTTTACCTGAAAGCCACATTATTTGAGAAAAAGGGTCCAAATACAGCTGGATGGATCTTGCCAGTATTTGTTCATTTTCTATAACCACTGGCCTTACAAAAATTTTCATCTTCTGCAGGTTAGTCCCAGAAAGCCCAGCTGGGTCTGTGTCCCCTCTCTGGGAGGGAGAGAGGAGGGTGGCAGTGGTTGATAATGTGGTCTGTCTTCCCAGTCACTTGTGACCATAAGCCAACACAAGAGTCTCAAGGTCCCTGCCCCCCAAACAAAACTCGTAACAGTCACTCCTGCACTCAAGGACTTTATGATTTTACTCACAAACACTGAACAACCAGAGTCCAAGGCACAACCAACGTAATCGATGTCCTCCAGGGCTTCCTCCTGGGTCTAAATTAAATGACTACTTCCCCTGAGAACCTTCTGACCTGTGTCGGCTGAGGCCTCCCTCAGCATCTGCTTACCACTCTGCACTGTGACCACCGTGAGCTGCGTGAGGACAGCCAGGCAGGCTGTGGTGTGGGGCGCAGCACCCCAGTGCCGCACACGGCCCTCGTGGGGGCTGAAGGGGCCGGTGCTAAGTTGCATGGCATGGGTACCCGAGGTAAGCGAGGCAGGCAGTGCAGAGGGCAGGCCAAGGGCTGAATCGGTGACCAGGCCCCACCAAAGGACGATCTGTGTAACTGATGGGATCAGCCGGGCCTGCTGCACCCCCCACCCAGGGCCAGGGCTGGCCATGCGGGAGAACCCTGAGGACGGCTGCCCAGCAGCACTGAGCAGTGGCCCCTCTCTTGCCTTCCTGCAGGTGAGGCCCAGGCTTTGTCAACGTGCCTCTCGAGCGACCCTCCTTTATCCTGGGTTTACCCTCTCACTCCCTCCCGCCTCTTTCTCTGTCTCAGTCCTTAATTTCATCACTTAACACGGGCCAGTCACCATAAGTGGTGGCATTAATTAAACCTCTAGATCCTCGTGGTGGGGACACGTTTCTTAGGATGTGAAAAGTGGAAACATTTTTGGGGGATTAGATAAAAATTTTGAATAAGTGGAAACATTTTTCAAAACAATACTACTTAGAAATTCTTTGCTCTGCGAACACCGTTCCACCCCTTGCCTCTTATTCTCGCCAACGTTTTCTGTGGCAGAAAGCCTGGGTGCAATTAATGCTTTTATACTGACTGGGTAGTGAAGCTCTGGGTAAAGGGGCCGAAGGGATGTGCCCCCACAACAGTGGGCCTGAGCAGAGCCCCCTTCCTGCTTGCAGAGCCCCCACGTATACCCGCCACCGGCTGCAGCTGCAGCCCACCCAGAGGACGGGCACCCACTGGCTTACTCAGTGCGAGCTCCTTGAACTCTGGAAGACTGGCCGCAGCACAGAGCTGGTAGAAGATGTGGTAGTTCCTCTCGTCGTCTGCCTGAAGGAGAACAGAGTTGAGCAGCTTTAGGGGAGTCACCCCCAAGACCGGCCCCTTCCTCATTCTAATCCCAGTGTGCTCGGGGTGACAGAGGTCACGACTGTCCCTTCACACTGTGCCCCCTTCCATTCCTACCTCTCGAACTTCCATTATCTATTATGGGGCCTCCTTCCAATCTGAGGATTTTCACCTCGTGTTTTTGTTGTTGTTGTTGTTCAAGATTTTATTTATTTATTTTTAGAGAGAAGGGAAGAAAGGGAGAAAGAGAGGGAGAGAAACATCAGTGTGTGGTTGCCTCTCTTGCATCCCCCACTGGGGACCTAGCCTGCAACCCAGGCATGTGCCCTGACTGGGAATCAAACTGGTGACCATCTGGTTTTCAGGCCCGTGCTCAACCCACTGAGCTATACCAGCCAGGGCAGGATTTTCACCTCTTAAATGAAAGCATGTATTTTTCCTTTTCCTCCTATGAAGAACATCATTGCTATTCTCCAAACAGCGGGTCCATCCATCAGCACACAGTGACAGGCAGCTGTGCTGCAGGCTGCCTGGGCACAGACTGTAACTCCCCTGCGGTGGGCTTCCCATCCCCTTGGGGAGGTTCAGAACCAAGGTAACGCTGGGCTCCAGCCCACCATCAGGCTGGGCAGTCAGGAAAGGTCCAGGGCTGAGAGAGGCCTTAGAGTGGACACCGGGCCAGACCTGCCTTCCACTAGCAGTGGTGGTGGGGGCTTCAGGAGGCCTGACCATGGGAGCAAGGAGAGGAAGGCTCCCGGGATGTCCAGAGCCATGGCCAGCACCTGAGCCAGCACCCCAACCAGCACCCCACCCCACAGCCAGTACAGCAGGCTGTCTGCTCTGCTGCAGGGAAAGAAAGGGTGTGGGGTCGTCAGATCAAACCTGGGATGGGGAGGAAAAGCCTAGGCAGTGCAAGGAAAATAAAACAAAGAAGCCGGTGCAGAGACGCATTAAATCCATTGCTAAGGATCGGCACGGGGTCAGGCACCACTGAGGAGCCCAGGGCTGCGGCTGTGTTTGATGTCCCCTCTGATGGCAGCTGCCATGTCAGGGCCTGGACGCCACCTGACCCGGGGAAGCGTGTGCAGCCGGCTCACACCGGGGCACGCCGCAGCTCAGTTCAGTGACGGGACGCCGAAAGGGGGCTGGAGGAGGGCCCCCTCTCCTCGTGTGGTGGGCTGCACTGACCACCACAGAAGGCCAGGACGGAGGAGGGAGAGGCCACCGAGGGCCGAAGGGCAGTGGGCGGAAGGGAATGGAAGGTGAGCTCAGAGAGATGAAGCACAGAGGCTGGTGAGAAGTGGGACATCCATCAATTTGAAAAGGAAAGCACGTGGGCTTCCCCCCTTTTCACAGCGCACCCAGTGGGCGGGAGGCTGGGGAACGCTGAGACCCACAGACACCACACGCCGTTGCCCTGCTCGTGACTCTGAAACCACGAGCAGTGGGCTGATGGGGTCCTCGCTGTGTCTTCGGCGTCTAGCACAGGTGAGCACATAATATATGCTTGTGGACTGAGTCTAAAAGTAATACTCACTGAAAAGTAATAGCACTGGTAAAAGGTTTTCCAGGCACGATGTCTATGGCTATGGAATCAATACTTATTCATGAGAGAAGAGAAAGAAGACCAAAAGAACAAGGTATCCAATCCCAGGCTCGAAAGCTGAGTTGCTCTTTGGACACAGGGAAGGGGGCGAGGGGGCAGGTACCAGCATCCGCAGCAAGCACAATACAAGGAAGCCCAGGTCACACTGCTCACCTGAAAGACCACTCTGGACTTCTCCAGCAGGTAGGTCCTCATGCTGGCTCCAATGATGTGGTGCCTTCTGTCAAAGCCAATCTGAATGTACTTCCCGAAGCGGCTGCTGTTGTCGTTGCGAGTGGTTTTGGCATTTCCGATGGCCTGTTCAGAACAAACCGATAACAGCTGTGCAAAGCAGGCAGGGCTTTCAATGTCAGGACCACATGTTTGCGGTGGCCTCTCCTCCCTCGCCGAACCTCTCTGCTACCTGGACGACAACGGGCCGCGCCAAAACAAAACAGAGCTTCGTTTTTCTGCCCCCTTTGTTCCGAAGGATGGCCGATGGCAGTAATGAGTTGACTGGTGGACTCTACTTCCTGCCTGGAATGTGCATGTGACTGCGACAGCTGTCACAGTCAGCTTGCGACCGTGAGGGAAAGGTCCACAGACGCAGAAAGCCCACTGTTCTGACGCCTTTCAGCCACGAAACCAGGCCAAGCAGAGAAAGGGACCCTGCCCAGGGCTCTTCCTGTCCCTGCTCATGTCCAAGACTTCTCTCTAAGGTGACACTTCATAACAGCCCAAGGGACAGTCTCGATGATGACAAAAATTCTACATTTGACAGAGTGAGCTCTCAGGACTTACAAAGTTGCCAACACACTGACTGTCCCAGGCAGAAACTTAATGTTTTGAGCCCAAACTGTTGTAGAATTTATTTGCATGACACCGTGTAAGAGTAGGCTGGTTCATGTATACACGCCTGCATTTCTTAACTTTAATTGTTTAGAGAAAGGGGAAGGGAGGGAGAAAGAGAAGGAGAAAAACACTGACGTGAGAAACATTAACTGGTTTCTTCTTGTACTCACCCCAACTGAGGACTGAACCTGCAACCCAGGTGCCCTGACCGAGAATCACACCAGCAACCTTCCACTTTGTAGGATGACGCCCAACCACTGAGCCACTTGGGTCGGGGCACATGCCACCTCCTTTAGACCTTAGCAACTGAACCACATCTTGTGTCTTTTGGGGTGTGCACATCATTCTCACATTTCTCCCAGAGCAAAGCACTCTGCCTCCCCAGCATCCTACCAGCCTGCTCCAGCTATAATGGATGCTGAAAACATTAGGTAGTTTTAGACCACTGTCATTCAGAAAAGCATTCCCAAAGCAGGCACTCAAACAGACCCTTACATGCCAATGGTCACAGTGGCATTATTCACAGTAGCCAGAATGGGGAAACCACCCAAGTGTCCATTAACAGAGGAATGAACAAATCAAGTATGGCAGAGCCACACAATAGAGCACTACCCAGTCATAACAAAGACACACTCTGCAACGCGGACTTTGAAGGCATGCCACGTGAAACAGGCCAGACCCAAACGGACAAGCAGTGTGTAATTCCACTTACAGGAGGTATAAGCAGCACATCCATGGAGACAGAAAGCAGGAGAGTGGCTGTCAAGGGCTGGGGGCAGGGGTGGGGAGTGGGGGGATAGGGAGTGAGTGTTCAGTGGGAAGGGCGTCTGTTCAGGAAGATGAGAAAGTCCCGGAAACAGAGAATGGTGACAGTCGCACAACATGGGGGTGTACTTACCACCACTTACAACTGTATACTTGACGTTGTAACTTTGTATCATGTGTTTTATCACAGTAACACTTAAAAACTCATTCACCCTGCGTCTTTAAACTCTCATCTTGACTAATCATCAACTCTGTCCAGTCACCAGAGATCAGACAGGTTTCTTCCCTTCTCTGCTCGGCCCAGAGCAGCCACCTCCTCTGTCTCCAAAAGGGGAGGCACTCTGCATCTTTGAAGCCTCGCTGCCTGGAGATGAACTGAATTTCCAAACTCCCGGGCAGAGGTTTCACTCTCACTGGCGCCAAAACACAGAGCCAACGTTGTTCGGAGGCTGCTCTGAGCTGCCTCATCTTATGTGCAGCAGATGGTCCCGGGAGCCCCGGGCCACGGTCCACAGTCACTTTCTGAACCGGGCCGTGGCCAGGCCCCGCCTCGGGGCTTAGAATGTCCGGTGGGAGCCAGTGGGCCACCGATGACACGCCTGACGATAGAGCTAAACAAACTGTGGTGAAGACCTAGTAACGTGTGTGCAGCCGGAGAGACAGTTCATAAAACATTTAATGAAATGGGACAGGGCCTGTCCTGCACCAGCCAGTGAAGGAGCCGGAAGGAAACACACCACAGCGGTGAGTGACTGTCGGCAGGCCGTGGGCTGGGGGCGATGCTGCCCTTCATGCTGGCCTGTCTTCCCTGTTCACTAGGTGAGTGGCCCTCAAAGTGTGGTACCCAGAGCAGCAGCAGCAGCAGCAGCATCTGGGAACATGTGAGAAATGCAAATTCTGGAGTCCCACCCCAGAGCTTCTGCATCAAAAATTCAAGGGGCAAGGTTGGGGGGTCCAGTAATCTGCTTTAACAAGCCCTTTGGGCAATTGTGATACACAGGAAAGTTTAAGGGCCATTGTAATAAAATAAATTTTCTTTTTATCTGTTTGCAAAAATGTCTTCAACTGTACGAGTATGAACCATTTCCCAGTGCATATTAAGAACAGATGTCGAAACTGGCTGTAGTCAAATTCTCAATGAATACATTGCGAATGGAGTTCCCCAGAGAACACAACTCTGTTGGCAGGAGATTTTGCCTGGATAACCAGTGAGCTCCTAGGAACTGAGGCTCAGAATTTACTCTTGCACTTGGTGAAAGGCAGCAGGAGAGGGGGGATACCTGAGAAGGTCCGGGCAGGTTTTTATTCCCCCAGCTCCAACATAATCTGAAAGACCAACCACCTTAGTGACTTGTGAACTAATAGGGGGCTCAGGGCACTGCAGAGAATCAGATGTTATTCTGGCAGCTTGTAGCCTCAGCGGATTTTCTTCTTACTACTACAAAGGGGCTGCCCAGGGCTGGCAGGGGGTGGACCCCTACCAGACTGTCAACCAGACATGAACGAACAGCCTCAGATTCAAAGGCAGGGAATCAAAGCTGGGCCGGGAACTGCATGGCCGTGCAATGCCGCTCCATCAGGACAATGTTTTTACAGAGCAAAGGAAGCAGCAGCAGAGTTCTGCCCCCAGACCACGCCTAGTTGCATTTAGCATCTCCCCGGCGCTGCACTGGCACCAAGAGCTCCGGGTCTGCCGGGCCCAGGGGCTGATGGGAAGGGCGGGAAGGCAGAGACAGGACCTGCCCCCGGCCCATTCATTCCATCACGGGGGGCAGTTTTCGGAGGATCTTCAACAGACTCTATGTTATTACATTGCTTTTGGCTCTACCCTCCCCCATGAAGGATAAAATGTCCAAATATTTTTTAGGGAAAACAGGAATCTTCTAGCTAGACTTCCCACCCCTATGAGAATTGTTCTTATGGTTCGGTGGCCCCTTAAGCACTGAATGGGTTCGGTGGGACACTGATCTGCTGACTCGGGACAGCAGCAGAGGTGGCAGTGGACGGGAAAGGGTGGTTCCTACAGCATTCCGCAGAGTCAAGGGACAAGGGAAACATAAAGGGGACATCTTCGTAATTTTTTCCTCAACAGTGGCCAAGGGGCTCTCAGGGAAAGACGGGAGCGCTGCCCACACGAGGTGCGTCCAAGGATTCTGGTGAGCGGCCACACAAGGCTGGACACCTCACAGTCCCGCTGCCAGTGGCAGGGACTCCAACCAGGAAGGCCAAGGGCACTTGGAAGGCTTTACCTCCATGATGGGACTGGATGCCAGAACCTTCTCTTCAATGTTGGTGTCGCTGGCGGAGCCCCCAACCGTGGCGAAATAGCGCATGGCGTACTTGGCCGACACGGTCTTGCCAGCTCCAGACTCGCCGCTGACGATGATGGACTGGTTCTTCTCGTCTCTGCAAAGGAAAGAGCTCTGGTCAGTCGCTGGTCATGGTGAGGCTCTAGTGTCTGCCAGGGACTCGGAGGACAAGGGCCTGAGCCCAACCAGAAGCACCTCCCTTTCTTTCAGGGATAAATGTGAGGGACGGGGTGAAAGTACTTCCCCTCCCTCGAGTGCCTGCGCGAGATCTGAAGAATGCAAGAAAGGAAGGAGTTCTGAAAAGGTCTTCCAAGTGGCACAAGCCTCTTATGACCCACAGGACGGAAGTGCAGCCAGCTGGTCCCCCTGCACACAGCACCCCTAGATCACTAACATGTGCACATAACCCTCCTCCGGGAATACACAGACATACCTCCTCACCTTTGTGCCTAGGGCATGCCCACCTTGTGCCTCTGTGTAAGTTATAATTTTTTCCAGGAACAAGGATCCTTTCTTCTCCTCTTATAGTTGAGCCTAGCATGCTAGCAGATAGTTTTGAACACTTTTGTTCATACGTATATGTATGTATGTATATATGTATCACAAAGGACCGCCGTGACCCCAATCTTGCTTCAAGTTTCCCAGAAACTGGATGAAACAGCTATCAATTACAATGAGAGGGATTTCAGTCAGACTAAATGGAAGGGAGAAAGAAGATCCTCTGTACCAGATAAAAACACACCTATATTTATCCCTTTAAAACGGATAGCAGGAAGACAGATGAGAAATGGAAAAAGCGCCGTGTGACGTCTCCAAGGAACACGGCTGTTCAAGCAGGGAGCTGAGCACAAGAGTTTGGGCCCCAGATGTGGGAGGTGAATTGCTTGTAAGGGCTACACTCACCCATCCACCTCCAGTTCACGAATGCACCGCCAGGAAGCAGGCACTTTGCTTTCCATCACCAGTGCCTGGCACAGAACATAATCTCAATATATATATACTCAGACTAGAGGCAGCTTGGGGATGAACCAGCCCCCTCTCTCCCAGATGAGGAAACTGAGAAGTGTGACAAACACAGGTCTCCTGGCACCAGCCCAATGCTCTGAATACCAGTCCTGGTGGCTTCCTGGCAGAGCGGGTCAGAGAAGAATGAACAGAGAAGCCGCCACAGCTGCCTGCCTCACTGTGCCCACTGTCAACCCAGGTAGGCTGCAGTTTATCAGCACAGGGCAATGGATGCCGGCCCTGCTTCTGATCTGGGCTGTACCACTGAAAAGTGGTATGACCTTGGTGTTAACTGGAGATGGATGAGAAAGACAGAAAGGAACTGAGCGACTTCAGGCCCTTGTCCTCTGAGTCCCTGGCAGACACTAGAGCCTCACCATGACCAGCAACTGACCAGAGCTCTTTCCTTTGCAGAGACGAGAAGAACCAGAAGACAGAAAGGGAGGTTCAGGCGTGGCAGCTGGGCTGAGGGAACCTTAACCTTCAACCACTCTTCAAGGTCAGCAAGGAGCTGTGTGGTCGTCACTCACACAAACCATCACCACATGGGGAGCGGACTGAGTAATACAGGTGGCTGGTAGGCACTGCTGAGCCAGTGAAAATGAAGAAAAAAAAATCTTTCAAATTGGCTGTACAACCAATTACTTGCAAACACACAGAATCTGAGACCTGTTAATGGAGAATGGAATAAGTAGCAGCATTCTGAGACCTCTCTGTTGTCACCAGAGTGTCTGTTCCGTCACTCTGTGTGTCCAGGACATCTTCACACTGATAGGTGGCTACTGAAGAAGCCTGTGGGTGCTTCTATTTCCCACTCCCACTTGCTCTGCTATGTTAATTTTACGTGACAACTGCTGGACCCTGGGGATCCCGATGGGCGCCATCTCTCCTCCCAACACCTTCACAATCAATTCCTCCTCAGAGAACCGCACAGAAGTGCAGGCAGCCCACAGACCAGGAGGCTCACCAGCTGAGCGTGAGACCTCTGAAGGAGACCCCAGTCTGACTTTAGGACTCCCCGTATCTGCAGTAAGGGGAACTGTGTCACAGGAGTCACACCCAGGAGTTTGGAGTTCTGCCTCCAGTCGGCACGTTTAACCCGAAATGGATGGAGGAGCACAGGGTGTGCCTGAGCCTTCATCCTTGTCCTTGGCAGAGAACCGTGTGACAGGGAGAGGGAGATCCTACCCCAAAACTCAGGAGGAATCCTTGCGAGCCGCACACGATGCCAGGAGGTGGGGGAGAGAGTGGGGCCGGACTCCCAGTGGCAAACTGGGACTTGGAGGAGACCCGGATAAAACAACAGGGAGAAAAGTTTGAGGAGCAAGCAGGCTGTCCTAAGGGTCCGTGGCCAGGAAGTCAAAAAGGGGGGCTGGTTCATGGACAACAAAGCACCAGGAACTCAAAAGCAGAGGCATCGAGTAAGGCAGGGAAACAAACAGAAACAACCGGCAGAATAAGGGGCCACTTTTGTTGTCCTAACGAGGATGCATGTGCATGACCAAGGTGTTACTAGGACTTAGAAATATCCCCACGTTTTAACACTCTCTGCATCTGCAGCTTTGGGCATGAGGAAGTCTGGGCCAAGGCCCTCAGTGCGAACTCCTGCCTCATTCAATGGGCATTAGCTTCAATATGGGGAGCAGGCTACAGCCTGGTAAATTCGCCTCTTCTTACACCAACAGGCACCTTTCTATAACTTCTCTACTCAGACTAACTTAGAATATGTCTAAAAATGGACGATTTTCACCTAGCTCCTTTGCACTTCTGCACCTCCTACCCGCTCCCATGCCTAGTGCATTCCAGGGCTGGGCGCCCAGGAGGGACACAGACACTGTTTCGCGAAGCCCGTAGATCGGCCTTCAGAGACGGTGTGCCACAGTGCTGTCACTTGGTTCTGTGCATGCTAGCTTTGCTCTCAACTCCGTCAGAAAACTGACCGACCCCAGAATACGGGCGTTAAAAACAAACCTGAACTGGAACCTCAACTGCACTGCCGCTTAGCTATCTGACTTGGGACAAAGCCATTAGCTTCTTTGACCCTCAGGTTACCTCACCCCACCTCTTGTGACTGTGACCCCCACCTGCACTCACGTTCTCGCCTTCGGTAGCCAGGTCCCCAGTCCATCCTAACACTCCTGCCAGACTCAGCGTCTGAAGCGCAGCCCTAGTTACGTTCCCCACTCGAAAAGAGATGAGCGTGCACTGCTGATCGAATCAGGCCCCAGCGGCTTCAGCGAGCATCTGAAACCCTCCACAGTGTCTGCGCCCCACACGAACGGGTGTCCACAAAATCGGTCCTGCTGGTCTCCGCCTTGTGCCTGGTGGTCTCCCCTGACCGCCCATGAGAAGGGGACCGAGCACAGGGCTCCCGTGTCTCAGGCAGGCACAACTCTGTCTCCCCGAACTGGCGCTCCTGAGAGGGGATGGAGTGGGGAGCAACATGTGCTAAGGCCCCTGGCACACAGCCCAGTCTCCAAACAAGGGGGGGCGGTCTGCCCACGACACCGTAGGCAGGATGCCCCATCTCCGAACACACCACCGGGTCCCTCCACTGTTTCCTCCTCGAGCGACAAACCATCTGAAAATCTGGGTGTGTCAGTAGAATCCACTCTGTTCACTAATGGGATCATCAATCCACTGTTCCTTGCCTGTCGGTGTCTGTCTCGTCTGCAATCACATTTTCAACACCATCATCACCAACACAGATCATGGACTATGGGGTTTTTTTTTTTCTTGAAAAAGAAAACTACACTAGAGAATGAGATACAAAGGATTTTTAATTAAGAATTTGTTCAACTGAAACATTTCTGTCAGCACCATGGACAGAGTTAATAATTGGGAAATTGGCTAGGCAAATAAAATTAAAATGAATCTTAGATGCAATGCTAAAGAAAAAAAGGAAAGAGAATACTGTGTGTGGTATGATTATCTTTAAAAACTCAAACAAGAAAGACAACATAATGCTTCCGGACACAAAGACAGAGCTATGTTACTACAAAATGACACTGAAACCCCATTAGCACAGGGGGAGTTAGGCCAAGTCAGGTGGTGGGTGGACACGACTGGGGGCAACTGAAACGGGTTCTGCTGGGAGGAAAGGGTGAGGCCGGGGCCAGCAGCGGGTGAGGGGAGAGGTGAGTCATGGGAGAGGGACCCAAACAATCCCAGTGAGGCTCGCTGGGCTGGAAGCAGAGCTGCTCCATCATAAGGGGTCTGAAGTGAGAGGCTTCCTCTCAAGGGGGGCCGGGGGTCTCTCACAAACGCATGTGCGGTGAGAAGGGGCTGGGCCAGAAAGCTCCAAGCAAGAGAGTCCATGAGCCCTGCCATCCAGAAAGCCAGGCCTCAAGGTGAGAAGGAGGAGATACGCCCCAGGCACCTGGTGGGAGGGCACCTGGGTGAGGGCCCTGCAGGCAGCCCCTGGGTTCCGGGCGGGAGGGCGGTGGACAGGCAAATCTGAGCACCTGTCACTCATCAGACTGAATGTCCCACGCTGCCTCCCTGCCCCACCCCTGCCCATGTCTCTGTCGGGAGGGCTGTGCACTTAGGCACAGCCCAGAACTCCCCCCATTGGAGGCCGTCCCAGTCACTGGGTACAACTTAATTGATACTTAGCGGCCAGAGTCCCAAGGGTCTACTCAGAAAAAAGAAAATGAAGCTCTGACAGCATAGGAGCTAAGTGCTTGGGGCATTTAATATCCAAGTATCCTTTTCCCGCTTCAGCTTCCTGGCGGCCCTTAGAGTGCTAAGTTCTATTTATAGACCGCCGAGGTATAGTGTGGGACAGAAAGCTGCAAAATGGATTCAGCCCTTCCACTTAACCCGCGTTCCCGGGACAGGCCTCGCCTCTCGGAGGTGACAGTGTTGCAGGAGGAACCTCAGGGGACTGCACCCAGCTCCCCCTCACAGTCAGAGAAAAGCAGGGGCGGAGTGAGGCTGAAAACTGGTTAGGGGGCCCCGCACCACAACTGGGAATGCACCAGCTTCTTCGCTCTGAAAATAAGAGTCTGCAAAATGCTCCCTGAGCCCTCCCGGTCCCCCAGAATCCTGGGACTCCAGATCCAGGTGACGGATGAGCTGTGTGAACTCATCCACCTCAACTGCACACACCTGCTAATGTCAAAAATGTGCTTCGGAATCCAGACACCTGTGAGTTCAGGTGAGGGGGGGGCAAAAGAAGTGAACGTTTCCTGCAATGGCATGCTTTACCAGGGAGGACCCCACAAAAACCAGATTCACTTATAAAACACTGTGTTTATTCTTACATGGTTAAACCTCAGTCACCTTCAAAGTACCCTCCATTTGATGCAATCCACCTAATGGACATTTTTTTTCCACCGCTCAAAATAGTTTTTGAACCGATTTTGATGACTTTTAAATGCTTCTGCCATTTTTTGTTTTACCTCTCGCACATAAGCAAAATGTTTCCCTCTGAGGACTTTTTTTCATCTAGGGAAACAAAAAAAATGTCACTTGGGTGGGGTAAGGTGACTAGGGAGGGTGGGTCACAGGGTCCAAAACTGCGGAACACTCAGTGTGGTGTGGGCAGGGGTGCTCGTAAACCGTGAAACGGGCAAATACACTGAAAGTCTTCCAAAAAATTCCCTGAAGCTGAACACAGCCTCTCACAACAACGCCAACTGGTACACCGACACAGATGGGTTCCTAGAACGCTCACCTAGCGGGGAAGCCTGCACTACAAGGAGCCCACTCTCCAGAAGATAAGTTGTTTTCTGGGGGGTCCTCCCCTCGTATAAATATGTTTTGATGTTAATAGCTGGGGGGTAAGCTATAACAAACACCCATAATATATTGGATGCCCCCCTCCGAAATAAAACATTGCCTTTTAAACTCTATTTCATTTGGTCCTGGAAACTATTTTTCAGTGAAGGAACACATTCAAAGAAAATCAGGAAAAATGACTTTTCGGTGGTCAGTAGCCCAGCTGGTACATGATGCCAGGTGAAGTCTAGGACACTCTGATTCCAGCTGTCGAGTCATGGTTTCCAGCAACACTGACCTCAAAGAACCGTCACTGGTTCACCAACCCTGGCCGTACATTAGAAACACCTGTGGAGCTTACGAAGCTTCTCCCGTGGGACTGCACACCTGGCCAGTCGGATCATGGTCTCTGGGGGTGGGGCCCAGATATTCTTTTCACCACTACTGCAGACTCAACAGTTTCATTAAAAAGGTCACTACATAAACACATTCAAATACCTTGTAACTTATGCACGGTCAATATTAGCCGAATACAATGTAACAGTGGACTTAAAACAAAGATTAGCTTCAAGAGGCTAAACAGAATCTTGAATTTGTCAACTTATCAACCCCTCCTCCTGACTGCAACAAATAACAGCCTGCACACTTAATTCCAAGCTCCAGCTAATGGCTCTGGAAATCAAAGCAGTCTCCCTGCTAACCAGATTTACCCTGTTGATACACAGTTTCGACACCAGGTTGACTGGCCAGCTTTGCAGGCTCACAGCACACCGACGTGCATGCTCTAACGCCTGAGGTTGGGCAAATAAACCCGCTGCACACGACCTCCTACTCAAGGGCTCTTACCCGGGGCCAGCAAATCGCCAACAAGTCCGTGGACAGAATCCAGAGGAGTCCATAAACTTGGATGAAATAAAACACACACCTTTAGTTTGACAGTAGTCCCCCACTATCTATAGCTTTGCCTTTCACAGTCTGAAAATATTCAATGAAAAATTCTAGAAATAAAAAATTCGCCAGTTTTAAATTGCACATGACTATGAGGAGCGTGACGCAACCTCTCACGCGACCCCACACTGCCCCACCCAGGCTGTGAATCACCCCCTGGTCCAGGAATACTTGCCCGCCTGGCTGTCACTCAGCAGGCGTCTGTGTCATCAGAGCCACCGTCAAGGTATGGCCGTGCTCGTGTCCACGCAACCCTTCCTTAACTTAGTGTCTCGTCCACCGCACCTCATCCCTCACAGGGCGCTGATGGTCTGGCGGCAGAAGACGGGCGAGCGCGGCACAGCGAGGTACTGAGAGCCAGCACATCCACATGGCCTGTCATATCATGTCGCTATAACGATCCGTTTCATTACCGGCTGTTGTTGCTCAGCTCTCACCGCGCCTGCCTTATGCACTAAACTCCAGAGGTGCCTGCGTACGGGGAACACAGTGTACGTGCATTTCGGCGCCGTCCCCGGTTCCAGGCGCCCCTGGGGTCTCAGAACACATCCCCCCGTGGAGAAGGAGAGACTGCATACTTACTTCCAACAACTTCAACATTCCATCAGCCAAAAATATTGCAAAAAAAAAAAAACCCAGCAGAATTAGCAGGGCCCGTTACACTGACACCAGGTATTACAGTTGCTGCAGACACCATTAAATGTTCACACTTGTCACTACTTCAAACCTGCCACGAATGTATTAACAATCCCTTACATTTAATCCCCATATCATAAATTCTGATAGCTTTCAATACAGTCGGTTTCCTTTGTATTTTTATTTATCTTATGTGATGCATGTACATGTGTTAGTGCAAGAGAAAAGGTTAAGAACCCTTGATCCTCTTTTCAAAGGCTTTTTTCTTTGCCTGGTTGCAAAATGAGGCCTCTTCACACCGCATTAGCGACAACAACTTTGAAGGAGGCCGCGCTTACATTTCACCCGTCCTGCACTTTCCCAGGGCCAATCAGAAGCCATCACTAACTGTGTGGTTGGAGGTCAGGGCAGACTGTGGAGATGCCCACGGGACAGGGCAAGGTTCTCTCCACTGGAAAATCTCTCTCAAACCAGAGCTGGCCTGTAAACGTTCAGGCCTTGAGACCGAGGCTTATCAGGAGTCCAAACGACACTATCATGGGATCTGCATCTGTTGCTCAGAGCAGTCCAATTCTGTGCCTTGGGGATACAAAGATTTTCAGATTTGGCAAACAAGTTCCTGGGCGCCACTGATGATGCTGGTCTGAGCGCTCCGGGAATCCCCATTGCTCTGCTGCTTGGAAATGTCATGATTCCCTTCCATAGCTGTGAAACCATGGAACACCTGGGCCTGGAGCTGAATCTGCCTTGGTTACTTCGGGGTGCCCACTCTGGGCGGTAAGGGGCTGGCTCAAGAACCACAGTGCTCACGGACCTCCCCCTCTCCTCCCGTGGCCACAGGGCTCCCACATGCCTCCATCAGAGGGACTCCTGGCTTTCTCTGCACCCTTCTGCTCTAAAAGCGGGCAGCCCCAGCAAGGTATGAAAAGACATGAGGGAAACTTAAATGCATGCTCCTAAGTGAAAGAAGCCACTCTGGAAAGGCTGCATCCTGTGTGACCCCCACTATGTGGCAGTCTGGAGAAGGCAAAGCAACGGAGACAATGCAGGCGGTGGTCGCCGGGGCTGAGGTGGTGAGGAGGGATGAACAGATGGAGACAGGGATCCTTAGGGCTGCACAAGTCCTCTGTACGACACGACAGTGATGCACACGTGTCAGTAAGTGCCAGACAGTGAGCAATGACTGTATCCAAACCCACAGGATGCATGACACCGAGCATAAACCACGGACTCTGGGTGGTGACGGAGTGTTCACGCACACCCATCAGTTGTAGCAGATGAACCGCTCTGGCAGGGGTGCGGACAGTGAGGGGGACTATGTGGGCGTGGGGCCAGAGTACGTGGGAATCTCTGTACCTTCCCCCCGGTCTTGTGGCAAACCTAAAACTGCCCCCAAAATGGTCTCAATTTAAAAATAAAGATATACTGAAAAAGATCTTAACTGCTTCGCTTGCTAATTTTTCATATACTACAGAACTTGTAACATTCTGTCTGGAGAAACATTTGAAATCTTTGAAATATCAGCGTGAAGATGCGGTTTGAATGGAAGCAACCATGGAGCGCTTCACAGAAGTGACAGTGGCTAACTCAGCACCTTCCACGTGCCAGGCACTCGCCACGTATCAGACCACTGACCCACAGAACGTTCCTAGGAAGGAGGCCCTATTCTTAGCGTTCTCGTGTTAGAGAGGAGGAAACAGACACAGAGAGCCTGGGTGACTGGCAGAAGGTCACACAGCCAGCCGGCGGCAGCACAAACCCCAGGCTGCAGCATCCAGGCTGTGATGCACGGATACACTCAGCATCCATGCCCCACACGGCCACTTCCAGGAGGAGGAAGCTGTCAGTGCACCGGAGCATCGCAACACAGTGGTGTTACAGTGTGACCGTTCCAGCCACCACTCTTGGCTAATAAAGGGTGAATTTAGTGAGCAGCTTTAAAGAGCCACCAGGGAGGGAAGGGGGGAGGGAGGGAGGGGAGTAGACAGACAGACAACCCAAACTAATTAATGGAGGAGGCAGCACACTTGTCTGCGACCGGCTCAGACGCAGACCTGGCCCCCAGTCTCTGCGATCACCCCGCTCGCACTGCTGCACCTGACTCGTCTAAAGGAAGAACAATGGGAAACCGTGTGACCCTCCAGAGCCATTTATTCTTCATTTAGGAGAGAAGACAGTAAATCAGACGCAGACGCAACAAACCCCAAATCAAACCTGGCTGGTGTTTGAAAAATGGAAAGCTGCTAAACACACTTTTAAAATCTACTGTCGTCAAGTAGTTAGTGGAGGAACTGTAACCTATTACATAAAATGAAGTGGGAGAAGTCGCAGTTTGCTGCTTAATATTCTCCTCTCTCACCTGTAAAAGGTGGGTGGAAGGGCTGTCCTTAAATGACCAGTGACAGGGCCCAGGCTGGCCGGTGCTCAAGTGGGCCTCGGCCGCCCTGCATCGGCTTTCGGCACGCATAGAACCACGCATGCCTGTGGCCGCTCAGTGCAACTCCAGGGAACACCCTTCTGGGCCTGGTCCACCCTCTCGCACGCGCTCATTCCGTGGTCCAGTCTCTCAGGGGCTGGCATTCAAGCTAGCCGTTCCTCTGAAACATGCTCTCTCAAACTAGTGACACCCCGGTCAGCAGAATGGCGACTGGTGACGTGCAGAATGCTGGCCGGACCAGGCAGCATTCAGCTCAGAGGAGACACAGCCAAATGAGCATTCCCAGAGCAGACTGTTCTGGCAGATGCTCCAGAAGAGGCAGGGGGGTCGGCTTGCCTCTGAGTTCCAAACACTAGGATGACTGACTCCTGAGGGACCCAGAAGTTTCCGGAAGGACTGGGTACCACGACACTGAATATACTGAAGGAGAAAGCCCTGTTATAAGAGACTTGACCTCAAAGCCTTCCAATTTCATGTAAAGAAATCTTAGTCATTCTATGCATTTCATAAACATGTGCTCTGTGAAATAAAATGAGGGGTTCCACAAATATAAGGCAGTGAAATGGACAGAATTGTAAAAATAACCACCTCTCGCAAGTAGGAAGGGGAAGCTCTGCTTTAGAGTGCTGAGCCAGAGTCCATACCCGTGAACTTGAACTACGATGGGTCAGCATGAGCCATGACATATGGAACAAAGCCTCAGGGGCCCACTGACCCGTGGGAACACGACAAACTGGGCCGAGAATACCAGGTGGGCTAAAGTGGGTCTACAGCTATGAGTACATGAGACAAAGTTTGTTCTTGCATTGTGGGGGGCGGGGTGCATTCTGGGAACATTTTATTTTGTATTTTTAGTGCTGCCCTCACTGAGCTCATTGGACAGTAGCTCAACCCCAAGAAAAGTATTTGGGATTTTATTTCACTTTTTTTTTTTTATCATTGTTCAAGTATAGTTGTCTCCATTTTCCCCTATTGTTGTATTATTACTTATTCATTACTGTATTATTTTCCACGTGAACCACCGTAAACCTACTTTTGCCCCACCCTGCATACTGATCCTCAATCTCCTAAGTGAAGGCTGGCACTACGTATTTAAACTACACTCAGACCTACGTAGTCCACAGACCTGTACTGACATGTTCTCAGTAGCCTCTCTGCAAGCATGAAGTCTGCAAGCACAGCTGCTCTCAGCTAGTCCTGGTGACCAATCAGAGAAGTTGCTGAGTGCTTGGAACTCCCTCCGCTCTCTTTCTCCCTGCTGCTAGGTGTGAGGTATTTTCCAAAAAGACATCCCATACTTCTAAGTACTCTTGGTATTGCTTCTCTAAAGGTTAATTCCCTTTTTAACTAGAAAGGACATCTTTTTTAAGCAGGTCATCGATCCTGAAGCATTTTTTTCTCTGGTTCTGGGAATACGAAGGACTGAACTAATTTCTGTCACCTTTTGGCTGCAGGTGGCTCTCCTCTGGTTTCCAACACCATTGATCTATCACGGGGGGCAGGAGCCAGGCAGACTTAAAAAGCATTTGCTTTTGAATGCGTCCGCCATGAGCCCTGGCAGGGAGCTCAGATGGCGAGAGCATCGGCCCCACACGCCAAGGCTGCAGGTTGGACGCCCAGTCCGGACACACACAAGGAGCAACCGATGAGTGCATAAATAAGTGCAACAACAAATCGGCGATGCTTCTCTCTCTCTCCATCCCCCCTCTAAAAATCAATTAAAAAATATATATATGTCCACTGTCATTCTGAAGGACATAAACACAAGGCTTCTCCAGGACGTGCTGCTTGACTGGCAGACTTTCCAGAACATTCCTCCTGCACAGAAGAGCTCTCTTACTTCCCAGCACCCTGCTGTTGGCAAAGACCAGGTGGGTTGCCTGAGTTACACAGGTGGTTTCAGCAGAGTTCTTTCTGCCTCACACAGACAGCGTCCGGGGGTGCATACGTATTGATACCTGAGCCCCATCTGATGAACTCACCCTCTGCGGGTAGGAGCCTGGGATTGGGTGGTTTGAGACCTTCCCAGTGACCCTCCTGGGCAGCCAGGGTAGAGAATCACAGCAGAAGAGACCAGGCGTCTGTCTCCTGACACTGAAGGATCCTCCGCCCTACACACACCTGCAAACTGGGGCTTCTTACCTTTGACCAAAACCACTCTCAGTCCTCAGTTCACGCCGAGACGTCAAACCAACTGAGCAGAGTTAAAGACTGGAGGGACCACTGAAACCCCCGGCACCAGTTCTTCAGAGGAGCACCAGTCCTGAGCCCCGAAATCACAGATGCCCATCCATTCTGAAAGTTGCCCAAACATGGGCCCAAGGCATCCATCACCCTTATTGAGTCACTTACAGAGTTTTTAAAAATACGGACGATTTGGTTTCGCCCTTGAGATTCTGACTCCGTGAGGCCAGGGGGTGGGATTGGGTGGCACTCCTCAGTGATTCCCGAGCAGACTGATCTGGGGGACCTCTGCCGACTCCACCCATGCACAACGCCAGACCCATAACACCCTGGATTCAATTCTCTTCATCTCCACCATCAACAGCCTTCACAAAGCTGTCTTCTTTCCCTTGGCCGACACGCTGTCCACTGTAGCACACCTACGTCCTGATGGACTCAGGGAGCTGCTCTAAAAGGCAGAGCGCTTTAACCTGGTCTAGAAAGATGGCACCGACACGGCGACAATGGCCATGCACTCGCACTTTCGTCTCCCATGACAGGGATGGGTCGCTCTGAGCCAGCCGCCTCCTCTCCCCTTCCCCCCACTCGCCACCCCGACGAGACAACAGCGGGCAGTGGGGCGACAGCTCTTCCTCTGCGGAACACGAACCAGCCCACCGAGTCTATTCCTCCATGGCTCCGGACACAGCCCCAGACACCAAGCTCGCCACCTCTTCGAACATGCACCCCTGTCAATAAGGAAAACTGAGCATGCCCCTCCAAATACACACTGATATTTAAAATAATGTCTATGTAGTCTTTATAACATGTGCAGTATATTGGTGAAGTGGCAGGGAAAATGACTTCAGAGGAGCAACATGAAGAGAATGTGAAAAAATAAAGTTCTACTATTTTTTCCCTACACTCCAATAAATCATGTTCCAAAAACGGATGCGCTCCAACCCTGACTCAGCACTGCAGGCACCAGATGTGACCGCATCTCACTTCTGCCCGGGTGTGATAAGACGCTTCCTGGCCTCGCCCACATGTCCTGTGTGTGCCAGCCGGCAGGCTGCCTTTCAGGCAACCGGCTATGAAACAAATGAACGATCCTTGGGCTCCTGCAGTGCACTGTACCACTGCTCCTTTGCTGGAGATTGCAGATGGCCCCACCGACCCACGGGGCAGAGGAGTCCACCTTCCGACACTATTCTGGGGGCTGCTGCGCCTGTGGCAGTGCACTGTCACTTTAAATGTGAAACTGAAGGTTGTCAGTTTTCTCTCTGTGACAAGTCATTTTAAATGTAACACAGGTGATGCTACATTTCCTCTAGGCAGATTGGTAACCCTCTATAAACTTCTACAGTTCTAATTTTAAACACAGACCCACAGAAAAGTCCGAAGGAGCTTTGCTAGCCCCATGGAATTGCTTTCCTCATATGGTTCACCTAGCCTGGAAGGACTGTCTGTTCTCAGGGGGCAGCCTGCAAAGGGAATCCCACTCAGGGTTGGGTTCTTCTTCCAGCACATCTTTCTCCTGGACACGATGGAATCAGTGACAGATACCACATGTTACGTACCATCAGTATTAATGATCACCAGCACCATCACTGTATCAGGAACCTAACTGAACAGTTACTCTGTGCCCGTAGTCATTCTGAGCCCTTCTCATGTATTGACTCACTGAATTCTAACAATGAGTCAGACACTGTATTTACCCCCGTGTCCCAGATGCAGACACAGGTGCAGGGTGAGGTGAACGTCACTCAGGTGCCAGGGCCACACAACTACGCTCCGAGGACCCCGGGGGCCTTGTCCCTAGACACCGAGCTGCCTCATTTCGAGGCGTCTTCCTTTCCTTCTAAACTTGGGCACAACGCCACACCATTCACAGCCACCCTGTCTTCCAGGATCTAAATATAAAACCAGGCGGTTAAGGAGAGAGTGGTTTAACATGGCGTGAAAGGCATTCCCGCAATGTAAATAGAAATGCCATTTCATCCTGCTAGGCTTCACATTTTATTAGCTTTTTCCCACTGAAAATTATTTCAGACACCTTGAAAAACTAAATCTTACTCACATGTCACCATCACTATGCATTCCAAAAGAAACTCGGGTGGGGTGACAAGTCTGACTCTGACACCAGAACGAGGCTGTGCAGCAAGAACGGTGTGTGGTGACCGCAAGGTCTAGAGTCCTCAGGGCACCACCCAGCACCCCACACACTTGAACCTGGAAGAGCACACACGCATCCTCCTGTTTCCTGCGGGGGCACGCAGGTGCCTTCGGAGAAAGAACGTGACCAGGGCAGAACACGGGAAGGAAGAGGTGAGGCTGGGGATCTATGCAGGTCACCCCCTCAGGCAGGAGCACCCCCAAAAGTCATGTGTGACCAACCAGCATGCACAGGTTTTAAAAATACAGGCAAGTACCTAAATTTAGAGTTGATTTAGTTAAATTCCGTATTAGGGCCTAGAGAGAGAACGGCCGCCTGCATGTTACTGAAATCCACCCAGACTAACACTTATTAATCAATGGGTAAGAATGGGGGCAACATATTTGTTCAATTTGGACAAGCCAGGGGGACTGACTAGACCAGATGCAGAAGCCGGGACTCAGAAGGAGGCACTCGCTGATACACAGGGACAAAAGGTGAAATTTAATGCCTATGACTGTTGATGCTGCTCAGCACATAAAAAATCAATTGGGCAAGTGCAGAATGAAGGCAATGTATCTTAAAGACGCTCGAATTTATAGTGATGAAAGTGCATCAGTGGTTACCCGGCGTGGAAGGATGGATTTCAGAGAAACACGGGGAAATCGGGGGGAGTTAATGAAACACTCGTTATCTGGACTGTGTGGTGGTTCCGCAGGTGTGCACATACATCGAAGTGTGTCAGACTGTGCGTGATCTAATGTGTGTAACCGCAGTTCAAACATGACAGTTCAGTGCTGGTCAATTAAAGCTCATTAAAGTTGTAATAAATAGCTCTTGTGCTTATGTGGGTAATGGGAGGGGGAACAGAAATTTAACAGCTTGCAGATTTATTAAAAATCAACAATGTGAAATGCCTACCAGAAATCAATGCAATTACAGGCTCCTCTAGCAGAAGTTCTGCACAAGGAAGCACCTCTTCCCCTCCCCCTGGCAGAGCCACTTGCCGAGACCACCGGAATCAGAGAAGGACCAGAGGTGTCCGAGGTGCCCACGATGGGAGAGGGTCTGAAAACCACGCTCAGGAGGAATGGCTGTGGCAGCCGTGATGTTGAGCCCAGAGCCGGGGACAGAAGGACACGTGTCAGCGAGGGCTGCCATGTGCAAGACAACGCCCACGTCCTGGGCAGCCGCACAAGATGGGGCTCAGACTCACAGGTGAAAACCACCGGAGACCAAGTAGAGTGCCGTGCAATAGAGAAGACCCTGCAATGGAAGCCATTAAAACGGAAACACATTTGCAAGACAGCTACCTGTACTGGGGATGGTCAGGCAGCACCCAAAGGACCGGCTGCCGGGACACAGTCTCCCTGCATTCTTATGGCACAACCAGTTTCCACCCGATGACTGCAGGCTGTCCCCTTTCTAGCAGGCTATGACTCCCCAGGTAAAAGACAGTTAGTACGAATAAACTGAAGTACCTCTCATCTCCATGGTTTCTGACTTGGGACCTCACGAAGCGTGCTCTGCACACTGCAGCTAAGTGATTCTTAGTAACATTCACAACCTCTGCAGTGTCACGGAACTTACACCAAGAAAGGGGTCCAGTCCTATTCCTTTCTGACCTCACAATGTTAATAGATGACAACATATACTTATCAATTTCTTTTACTCTAGGGATGCCATTAGCTACATTCACTGCACAATAACTTTCCCCTACACTCAGAAATTTAAACAATAGAACTAGAACTTTACACGTGACAGGCAGAATTAGAGAGGACAACATTGAAAAGATTATCAAAGATGGAAATGATGCCGCAGACCTCGGCACCACAGCACCCCTTGAGGAGGGCAATGGGAGAGCGCCCGCACTGCTGGGCAAGGGGGAATGGGGGAGGAGACCGAGGTGAGCGGGAACAGTGGGTACAGGCGAGCAGCCCTGTGGACGACGGGGAACTACTCAGGACATGTTCTAGGAAGACGAGATAATGCCAGAGAGGAAATTAAAAGCCATCTCTGTGTGCAGACGTCTCAAGCAGCTCCTACACTGACCTCCCCAGTGATGCTATCATTGACTGTATTCAACAACATGCAACGAGGCAACCAGCTTTAACACTCGCACCCCAAGTTTTTACAGGGCTCAAGGGCTGAGTCATGGTGTCATAAAATTACTGAGTCATGGTTCAGAAAAATTCTAGTCATGGCATCATAAAAATGCTGGGTCGTGGTTATACAAAAGTGCTGAGTCATGGTTTGTAGAATCGCCAAGTCGTGGTTACATAAAACACTGAGCGATGGTGTTGTAAAACGCTAAGTTATGGTGCCATAAAATGACAAATCATAGTTACATAAAAATGCTAAGTCATGGGTATATAGAAAACCTGAGTCATGCTTACGTAAAAATTCCATAGTTAATGTCATAAAAATGCTGTCATTATCACCAGAAAGTGCTGAGTGATGGTTTGGAGAATTGTTGAGTCACAGCGGTTTGAATGCTGAGTCATGATGTCTTGAAAATGCTACACCATTGTACACAAAACTGCTGAGTCATGGGTATGTAAAATGCCGAGTCATGGTTGGGTGAAATGCTGAGCCACTGTTATGTGGAACCCTGAGTCACGGTGTCCTGAAGACCACAGTGCACTCAGTTCTTGGGAAGACAATCTGCAACAGTCAGCAGGTGCCACTGAGAGGCAGTATGTCTTCTCGGCTAACGTCGTGGCTTCTCAGCAAACAGACTGGGCCTGAATTCCAGCTTCGCCCACTTACTATTTCATGACCTTGGGAAATTGTTCAACATCTGTAAGTCTCTATCCTCATCCGGATGGTGGGGATAGCTAACCTCACTTGGTGGCTTTTTTTCCCCCCAAACTATAAAAGAAAGTTTGTTTAGAAAGTCGCAGAGGCAGGAGAAGTGAGCTGTTAGAAGAAATGAGCTCAGAAAACAAGTTCCAGAGGCGAACAAGAAGGGGCCCTTGGAGCGAGGAGGGAGAACGGTGATGTGCCCGAGGGGAAGGGCGGGGGAGGGGAAAGGTGCAGGCGAGCTCCCTGCAGGGAGAGAGCACCTCACTGGGTGGTTTAAGAACTGCATGCGTTCATGTGTTGAATCTTTCTATTCTTCCTTAAACGCAATCAGACACCCTAGGGTACAGTGCTGGTGACACAGGAAACAAAACGTCATACTGCGTGCCGTGGTCTCGCACTTGACCACCCCCCTTTCACTCATTACGCAGGGCTTGTTTACGACAGACAAGTTACTTCCACAAGAATCTAAGCTTCATATGAGAAGATGTTCTCGTCCTCGTAAACTGTATAGGACTACGGAGAGCGAAGTGTTCATTATGAAACATGGCTCAGCAGAGAAAAACTGTTCTTTGAACATCCCTTGTGTCTTCATGTAACGAGCTCTAAAATTTCCCCATTTCTCTAGGCCAGCATTTCCCAGCGACTGTTGCACAGAACATTAGTCCCCTGAGACAATCCTCAAACAGAGTTTTGTGTCTAAACAGGATCTGCAAACCCAGCCTAATGCACCCCCATGTTAGAGACTCAGAACACAAGCCAACGTAACTGCTGGTACAAGCCCTACCTCTACAGAAGATGTTTAATCTATGTGCCCAGGGCTTCCCAAACTTGTTTGGCCTCCTCTGCATGCTGTTAGCAGAACATACTTTTCTCCCAAAGTTCACACCGACCTTGACGGGCCCCTCAATCTGGTCCACCGTCTCCAACTCTCCCACAGATGCGCTCACCATGCAGGTTAACCTCGTCCAGGTGCTGTTCTCTGACTGTGTCCCTTTGTTTTTACAACAACACACAGGCGGCCCATTTCAAAGCATATGACTCCAAGGGCATTAGTGCATTTGCAGAGCTGCGCAGCCATCACACTTGATTTTAGAACATTTTCTTCATCCCCACTCTCCCCCCCAAAAAACACATCCATGAGCAACCACTCCTCATCTCCCCCTCAAACCACCAGCCCCAGGCAACCACGAACCCACTTTCTGTGCACAGAGACTTGCTTGTCCTGGACATTTCCTATCAACGGAATCACATGATACAAGGACTGGGCAGAAGGAGGTTTGCAGCTGATACAAATAAATACTGCCAGAATAAACTGTGTTTTGCATACTCTTGACTGCAAATGCACGTCCGCCCACACCTGTATGTGGTCTTTGTGTCTGGTTTTCCCACTGAGTGTGTTTTCAGGGTTCATCCACGTGGTAGCGTGCATCTGAACTTCGCTCCTTTTTATGGCCAAATAATGTTCCACTGTAGGAATATATTACAGGTTGTTCATCCATTCAACAGCTGGTGGGTATTTAGATTGTTTTCACCTTTTAGCTATTGTGCTGTCTTGGAAAAATGCTGTTATGAACATCTGTGTGTAAGTTTTGGCCCAAGCATATGTTTTCATTTCTCTTGGGTATGTATTTAAGAGTGGAATTGCTGGGCCATGTGGTAACTCTGTG
This sequence comes from Tonatia bakeri, assembly GCA_004024845.1. Taxonomy (NCBI): domain Eukaryota; kingdom Metazoa; phylum Chordata; class Mammalia; order Chiroptera; family Phyllostomidae; genus Tonatia; species Tonatia bakeri. Next base: position 37,357 of record PVIA01004741.1, read on the forward strand.
TTTAACCTTTTGAAGAGCTGCCAGACTATTTTACAAAACAGCTGCATCATTTTATGTTGCCACTGGCAGGGTATGAAGATTCTCATTTTACCACATCCTTGCCAGCACTTGTTTTTCTCTCTTTCCACTTACGGATATCTTAGTGAACATAAAACAGTACGTCGCTGTGGTTTTGGGACCGTGCCTTTTGACCCCACTGCTAAGGTTATGACCACTCCGTTCCACCCACCTGGAGGCCTTCTTCTCACTCCATGTATCCTACCAATTCGCCAAGATCTAGCTTAACTCCTACAGTTTTCTTAAACTATCTATGGTAGTCACATCTCCAAACTCAATTCAAATGACCCCATGCCTGGTGTCTACTTACAGTTTCTGCAGTTACTAGCTTTTGGCCTGTTTATGTTTTTCTCTCTCCAACCAGACTGCAAGCTTCTTAAGAAGTGGGGACAAGTCTTATGTTTCTTGGTGTCCATCAAGTAAGGAGCCTATCAAATAACTGATACTTAACAAGATTCATGGATAGGATTTAATGTAGGAGCTCAGGCTGGAGAGGTTAGGGCAGGCAAAAATGAGGGACAGGGCCCCCCATCTAGGGAGTTCAGTTGGTTGTAGTGTCGTTCCACATACCAAAAGGTTGGGGGTTCAATTTCTGGTCAGAACATGTAGCTAGGTTGCGGGTTCGATCCCCGGCTAGTGCGTGTACGGGTGGTTAATGAATCAATGTGCCTCCCTCTCTCTCCTCACCGCCACTCCTTTCCTTCCCTCCCTCCCTCCCTCCCTAAAATCAATACACATATCCTTGGGTGAGGATTTTTAAAAAATGAAGGAGAAGGCATTTTGGATCTCAGACTATGAAGGAGCAGCAGAAACGAAGAAGTCAGCAGGGAGGTCAGTCCCTCTCCTCACCGGAAACGATACGTCCTTATGCAAAGGACAGAATGCATGAACTTGATGTTTCATACCACTCTGGCATTCTTCTTCACTGCAAGTCTCAATTTACTCTCGACTGGACTTGGTGAGTTTGACAGGAACATGCAGAGGGAACAAATCCTCTTGTTATATCTTTTCTTCCTTTCCTCTAGCACAGCAGGATTATGCATAAATTCTCAGGGTGGGGATGAGTGTCTGCTTTTGTCCCCTTGTGATTCCACAGAGTCCCCTCCACCCACCCACCCACATACAGCATCGAGAGATGGAGAGTTCCCCGAGAGCCCTGCCAAAAAAGAAAAGCCAGTCCCCAGTGAATCAAGAGAAAGAACTGCTGAGTCCAAGGCCAACTGAGTCACAGCCTCCCAAGGCTGGCAGTCACTGACTTCCATTCCTCATGACCCTTCCTTTTGTCCAGCGGTAAACACACCGTGCTAGGCCATGACCGTGGCCACTCGGATCACCTGTTTGCAACAACTACTGATGGGCCATGAAGAGACAGGGCACAGCCGGCAGGTGTTATCAAATAAATGTGTTCTACACTCCAAACTGACGGAGAAGGCCCGTGTCGGCAACGCAGCCAGCACTCTCCCCGCACCCACCCAGTGGGTGTCTCCTGTCTTCACAGAGCGCAAACTCCTCTGATGTGCCTCTCGGATCAATAACGGAAACCCTGGGCTGCTGACCATGGAACAGTCAGAAACAGCTCTCTCCCGTGGCCACATGTGCTGGTCTTACACTTCCACACTTCTGTGCATGTTCATGAGCAAAAATTGCTTAAGAATTGTAGCAAAATGATTTGGCTAACCCCTGGGACTCCGCAAATAAGACAAATATAAACTTTAAAACTTTAAAGGAAACCCATAAGGATTTAATGTTAAATCCTGGTGCAGCTTCAACATTCACTCCCTTAACCATCCAACGCACTGCCCTAAGCAAGACAGGATCACCACCACCCCGACGTCCACATCCTTTCCTCTAAGAGGTGTGAATGAGGACCCAGAACCAGTGAAGTGACCGAGTATAGAATAACCACGGGTGCAGCTTCAGGCACGGAGGGGCAGAATGGAGGCTTCTAGTCCAGAGAATAATGTGAATAAAGCTGGAGGCCAGGAGATTCTCAAAGCTACAGGGCACCTCAAGGAGTCTTTGATAAGGAACAGCAACTTCTGATACATCTAAGGACACCTGGCTAAGAAAGGAGAGTGGGATGGAAAACAATCAAGTATCAATGGCAAAACCGAAAGGACGAGCCTTAGAGAGCTGTTGGAACGTTGTGCATGGTAAGGAGTCATCAGAACCGGTTCAGAACGATAAAAATCCATCCTGTAACAGAGGGAAGGCAGTCATTTTTACAAGAGGCAACTGAAGACTCAGCTTAAGTGACTCTCCCAAGGCACAGCAGCCTGCCCAGACCCCAGGGCTCCTCCAAGTGTGTGGAAGTGCCACACACTTGACCTCCAACAGTAACACGTGAGCTGGGCCGTGGGCTACAGCACACTGAAACCCATCCTTCTCTCCGCAGGACCTGACCTTGAGCCAACCTTTCGGTTAGGAGGTGTGCATCAACGGGTTACACCAAGCTAGGCGGCTCCTAGCCCAGCCCTGAGGGCACATCAGTGTAGTGTGTGGGCCATCTTATGGTATTCCAGGGGTCCGAAGTTGGAAACATTTTAGCTCCATGGTCTCTTACCACATTTCAGAGAAATAAAATGGTTATAGGGCATTGCATTTCTTAAATTGCTTAGTCCTCTGATCACTGCAGATTTGGAATTCGGTCACTGTATAACTACAATGGAGCAGATTTTTTTTATATACTGATCTCCACAGCCAGCAATAAAACATTACAATCAGTAAGGAAGCCTATGAAACAATCTTCCCTGATGGGAACTTTCACCAGACTGAAAATTATACCGGAAAATCCACCGACTAAACAGACCACCTTGAATGGGATTCTCCTGTCACAGGAATCAATCACTCCTCTCCCCAAATTAGCCTAAGCAGTCTCCCTAGGCCCCACCCAAGAACTGTCCTATGTCTGCCGCTGGCTCCACAGATGTTCCGCAGAGGCTGAGAGAAGATTTGGCTGAAAGTATACGGCTGTATAGTGTTGACTGGAATGCACATTTCCACTGAAACTTCAGTAAAACTGTCCCTCCCTATATTATGCCTGACGAGTTCTAAGACCAACACTGTGGTGGTGAATTTTATGTGTCAACTTGGCCAAGTCACGCTACCCAGACATTTGGTCAAACACCAGCCTAGACACTGCTGTGAAGGTGTTTTTGAGATGAGGTTAACATTGACATCAGTAGACTTTGAGTAAAGCAGATTACCCTCCATACTGTGGGTGGGCCTCATCCAATCAGCTGAAGGTTGTATGAGGAAAAAAAAAAACAACGAACAAACAAGTGACGTCTCCCAAACAGAGGATTCTGCCAGGAGACTGCCTTCAGACCCCAAATGCACTATCGACTCTTTTCTGGGTCGCCAACCTACAAGCCTTGAACCAATTCCTTCAAATGAAAATCCTCCACCCACCGCCCTGCGTGCGTGCGCACACATGTGCGCCTCATGCTGGTTCTGTTTCCCGACGAAACCCTAATACAGGCACCTAGCCCGTCTTCTGGGGAAAGGACCCGCACCTGTCCTTCAAACACTGGAGGGAGGGGACACACAGAAAAAATGAGATCCACTGAAGCTGGCAAACAGAACTCCATTTCCAGGTGAAAAACCCAAAACCACTGTGCGTGACTATCAATTTGAAGTTTCCATTTTAGCCCCATATGCCTGGCATCTCAAGAAGCTGCCAGAGTCCTGGTCCCTTCAAAGGGGAGCCTCCAGGGAGATCTGTAAGCCACATGGTGATGCTATAAAGTGGACTCACTACACCAGGAGGGCAGGAGAGAGGGCCGAAAGAAACTCAGAGATGAGATGCCAGGCACCTACTGCATTGCTCAAACAGTGAAATAAGTCTAAGGGGCCGCTGCTCTCCAAGCGTGGGTCTGGGTTCACAAGCATAACACGCAGGCATGAGGAGGCTGCGATAAGAAATGGAACCCGGGCTGGCTTTGTTTTGCAGATGCTTCCTCCATTCTAGAACCGCCCTCCCAACCACTGAGCAGAAGCAGCAAAGTCCACCCTCACCCCGACTACCTAGAGAGACCTCGGCCTGAGGTGGTTCTTACCTGGCCATCTGCTTGTAGGCTTCTTCTGCCACAGCGAAGATGTGGGGGTCCATGTCCCCCATGTTTTGGCCACTGTAGGCGTAGATGACATCTTGCCCGTAGATTGGCAACTGTTCGTAAGGATTAATGGCCACAAGCACAATACCTGCGAACAGACGATGCGGTCAGAGTCTGGCAGCGCCACAGCCCCCGACGTCAGCCAACAAAGGCCCCGGTTCATGTACACCCACCTACAGAATGAGAGGGTGACAGAATGGGTCTTAACCAACCATTCGACTAAGTCGAGATGTCTCTGTGTCTTTAGCAGGCACTGTGCCCGGCCCGGGTAGAGAATGACAGGGAAGCTTCCAAATACTCAGGAGCATGAAACAAGCTCGCACACCCACACACACACAGACGCACACGGAGCTGCTCAACAAGCGAGTTCACAACACAGACACGTGCAAAGTGCTGCAGGGTCAGGGAGACGAGGATGCTGGGCTCTGCCAACGGGTGTTAGGCTTAAAAAGCCACCTCAGAGTTAAAATCTAGTAAAAGGACTATTAATTTTTCATTTGTGTATGGTAACACCTCGTGGACAGGGAGTGGGATTTACACACCTGTGTAGGTTAGATCTTGGCTCAGCCAGTCACACAGTGGGTGACTCAGGCGAACCACTTAAGCAGAGAGCCTCAGCTCACTGGCCTGGGAGGTGGGGAGGAGCGCTGCGTTTCCCTGGGGTGCCCCGAGGACAGAATGATTACTACAGAGAGAGCACTTAGACCCGCACCTCACACAGTGAGCGCCAAGTGCTGGCCGGTTTTGATGATCTCACACCGTATTATGTAACATGGGTCGTCTTCCACTGCACCGTTTGTTCATCTCATATCCCTAGAAGGACGCGCTGCAACAGTGGGCCCGAGAAACACACGCTGACTGAAGAGTCAGTAAACTCTCAGGTCTTTTACGGAAGGGCAAGGTAAATCGATATTTGAGAATATAGAAAGAGAACAAAATACAAACTCAATCTTCCAGACCAGACAGAAACCCACGCCTTCCCCTTTCACACAGGAGCACATTCTGGATGCCAGGAGAACTAGTGTCAGGACTGCAGAAAATATGAGCTCTTCCAGTCCCGTGGGGAAGAGAAGGCAGGAGTGGAAAGGTCACGGCCAACGGGAAACCGCTTCCACTGTGTTGTCACCCTTCAGGGTTTGAGGAGAGACAAACCACAGACTGGAAGAAATATCTGCAAAAGCCACATCTGATAAAGGACGATATTATCCCAAACATACAAAGAACTCAAAACTCAACAATAAGAATGTGACACACCAATTAAAAAGTGGGCAAAAGAGAGACACGTCACCAAAGCAGATACGCAGACGGCAGATAAGGATCTGAAAAGATGCTCCATGTCGTACGCGATCAGGGAAGCTCAGACTAAGGCACTAACATGCCACCACACACCTGTCAGAGAAACCGAGACCCAGAACACTGACAGCACCAAAGCCTGGCGAGGACATGGCACCATGGCCACTCTCGTTCACTGCTGGTGGGAACACACAGTGCTGTGGCCGCTCTGGCAGCTTCTCACAAAACGAAACATGCTCCTGCCACACTGTGCAGCACGCACACTCCTTGGTGTCTATCCAAGGTCTGTCCACACGAAACCCTGCACAGGGATGCTTACGGCAGCTTTACTCACGATCACCAAAACTTAGAGGCGACTCAGATGGCCTTCAGTAGATAAACAAACTGCAGCACACCCAGGTAGTGGATTATTTAGCACTAAAAAGAAATGAGCTTTCGAGATATGAAAAGACAGAGGAACCTTAGACACATATTGCTAAGTGGAGGAAGTCAACCTGGAAAGGCAACATACTGTGATTCCAAGCACATGGCATTCTGTAAAAGCCAAGGTCATGGAGACGGTATAAACGATCAGGGGCTGCCAGGGGCTAATGGGAGAGAGGGGTGAATAGACAGAGCACAGGTGACGTTCAAGGCGGTGAAGCTGCTGTTGTGACACCACAGTGGTAGTTACATGTCATTACACACTTGTCCCAACCTGTGGAATGTACACCACCAACAGGGAACCGGAATAAAATGGTGGACTTTGAGTGACAAGGACGTGTCATTGGGGGTTTGTCAACTACAGCAAATGTCCCGCTCTTGAGCAGAATGCGGACCGCGGGGGAGGCTGTGCGTGTGGGGGGAGGCGGCACGGGAAAGCTCTGCAGTGTTGCTGTGGGCCTAAAATTGCTTTACAGGTAAAATCTATTAAAAAGGGGGAAACCGAGAGAGAAAGAGAGGGAATAAAGCAGACCAGGTTACTCCACGTAAAGGGCAAAGGGAGGAAAAAGACACCCAGTGAGTCCTCTTCAGATAAAAGTTTGCCTGAAAAGAAAACCTGGACTGAAAAATAAGGCCCAGGACTCCGATAATTCCACTTAATATGGCTAATGACTAGGAGAGTCCTCTTAGAAACAGCATCACGTATTCTACTGGTTATTCGAGCTGTATAAAACCCTAATTCATGTAGTATTCAATTCAAGGTTTGATATTATCCTGTGAGGTCGCACATTTTCCCAAAATGTCTCAGCTCCCTCTAGGGCAGAAACGAGTGCTTCTCCATGAGTTGGAGTCTGTGCGACGCCAGCCGCTCTGAACACCTGGGACACGTGGACAGAGGCATGCAGACCCCGGGACCTCTCCTACAAGGGACACTTTTAAAAAAGTGAAGCTGATGGTCATTTGTCACATTCTCCTAAAAGAGGAGCTTTTAAAAAATCTTGTTGGAAAGAAAAGAACTTCTTGAAGGTCCTGGTAATTGGTGATTTATTTCAAATAAAACTCCCACCAGCAACTGGAGTAAAGGAGCTTTTTCAAAAACTACCTAGCAAGTGCTGAAATCAACATGCCATTCACCACCCCTGAAATCTGGCAGGAAAGCTTACTCTCACTTAGTCGACAACTGACCAGTTCCCAACAAAACGGAACATCACAGTGAAAAGACCCCTCACCCCTGAGACCTCATTTGCGATCACAGCCAAGGCCAGGGCTCTGGAGTACAGCCAGGGCAGCCCCATGAACGCGCAGCTCTTGGCCTGACTGCTCAGCCGGATCCTGACATGTCTGTCCCTCCAACAGCAGTTGACGGGTTCTGCTTTTTACTGCACACCACTTAACAACACTCTAAAAAGAGGAGGCGACACTTAGAACACAGGAAATTGAGAAATTTCAAGAGAAAAAAGCAGGAGAATTCCAGGACTTTTAGTTGAACACATTTGTCAAGGCTTCTGCTCATGAACTTGACAAATATTCTTCATGCACCTTTTTGTACATGAACAAATGAGGGAAAAGGCAGCTCTTTTGCAAGCAGAAAACAAAAACTAAGCCAGGTGTAGACACAGGAGTGCGCTGGGTGGTGAGAGCACACACCCGAGCGAGGACACCAGGGTCCTCAGATCCCAGGACCGTGTCTCAGCCAGTCGAGTGACGTAGTGTGGCCACTTCTTCCCTGGTGGAGCTGCAATGAACACAGATGTGGGCAGCCTATCGAAGCCACGTTCACCCCCGGCAAACCCTTCCGGGGTCTCCGATGGGAGGCAGCCATACACATGACAGTGACAGCAGGATTCTTAACCACTGGAGTTTAACGTGGAAAATCTGAAGACTGGAGGTGCTTTCAAACACATGCAGCCAAGAGATGTCCCGCACTTACCACAGTACGTGTAGATATGGTTGGACTCCAGGAAACGGACCTTTAAGTTATGCAGAACTGCCGGCTCATGTAGATAGCTGAGGGCAGTCAGGTCATTTTCTCCCACCAAGATGTCTGGGTTCCGCAGGAAGGGCAGCTGGTTGCTCTGGACATCAATGGGGTACTCCCGAATCTAAATGCAAGCAGCAGACACACAGAGGCTGTTATGACCCACTGAGCCTGTATTCAGTTCCTGTCTTGTTGGCTAGGATTGCTATCTGAACATGATGGTAAGTGATGAAAATGGGTAAGATGTTTCTTTCTCCCCGCCCCAAAAAAGGCAAACTGAACAAAATACCTGTGTTGCCATAAGACACCAGCGCAGATGGAAATTTGCTGTCAAATTTTCCAAGTCATGAAATAAGAACTACAAATGAGCAATATATGAAGAATTATTTAACTTCGCCATTACCCAAAATGGTGCAAATAAAAGGATAGTAGCACTGATATTACCTATCTGATAAACACCCGTATAAAAACTGACAAGCCCCTAACTAGGGAGCGTATGACCAGCGAGTCCACTGCTTATAGTGTCAGACTGCTTGACTGTTTCTGGAGGGCGGCTGGCAACACTGGTCAGAATTTTTCATGAATATAGTCATTCCTGGCCTCAGGAGACAGTCGTACAAACTGGCAAAGATACTGACTCACCAAAGCTATAAATATGAAAATACAACATGACATAGACTGACATTCATGGTCAGGCAAATACACACAGCATTGCGCATAATCTAAGAAAAGGCATGTTACAGAACGAAATATATAATAGGATGGCACTTATTTAGAACTGCACGTTAAAGTCTGCTTGAGTAAAACAGCCCTACAAAACCTCAGTGGTTATCTGTGTTAGTGAGGTTTTCATCTCTGTAGTTTCCTGAGACTAGGTTTGCTTTATGTGTATATGTTGATCAAGGCTTTTTCTTTCTGTGAAAAACTCGTTTATCCCAAACTTACTCCACACAGGAAACCAGTAAACAACCATCACGAACCTCATGCAGACAAAATTTCCAAAAGGTGAGAAACCAGGGGAAATGAGAGTTGATTTTTATTTCATTAATATCTAGAGTAGATGGCCCCCTTCACCTCCTGCTGAGCGCACAGTATCCCTGAGACTCTGAACAGCCCTCCCTGCCCGAGCCTTCCTGAAGACTTCCCAATGGAGAAGCACCCCCCACCCCTTTTCTAACCACGGCTGCTCTGCATCTCCCAGCAGCTCTCCGCCCCCTGGGTAGGAAGCACAGGGAACAGCCAGTAGCAGAGATGCAGAGGTCGCCCAGCCCACTCCAGAGTTCAGATCAGAAAGCTGGGACCTGAGCCCAGTGTCTCGAAGCCCCTCAGAAGAAATGCTGGCGTTCCATCTTTCATGAGATGAATCTCCCCTCGAAATACTCCCCCGAAAGCATGCAGAGGGAAATGCATATGCAATTTTGCAAAAACACAGTCCACAAATAACCTAGTGGTATTGGTTACCGTAAAATTGATAGGGAGCAGAAATGCCCAGAGCAGCAGCAGAGAGGCAGAACTGCCAGCTCAGCGCTCGGCACGACAGACTTTTCCGTGCATGTACATCGCACACATCCAGAGGGGAGCAGGGAGCAAGAAACAGAGCGGATTTTTTTTTTCTTTAACAGGAATGTGATTCTAATGCTGCTTCAAGTGTCTAACACTTACGGTTAGCACGGTTTTACTTGAAATCTAAGTGAAATCTAAATGATCAGGGACCATGAACTTTCTGGCAAAAAAGACTTCACTACAAAATAACTGGGCCTTTGGAGGTGAAAAAAAGATTGAATGTTAACATATCACAAAATTAATTCTCAGTCGCCTACCTGGAATGGACCTCAGCCTCCCCCCTGGGACCAGGAAGAGAAGGGGGTCTCCCACTGGTGCCCATCTAGAAGCAGGACTAGACACCCCTCGAGACTACAGAGGGAGGGATAGGGTAGGGATTGGTCTGTACTTGCTCTCTCCAACGGAGTAGCCTGCATCGCTACTTAAAGTGAATTCACTGAGGTTAAATACAATGAAAAATTCAGCTGATCAGTCACACTAGCTACATTTTGGGTGCCCGTGGCCACACATGGTGGGCCACGCTGAACAATGCAGATGGAGGATGTCGCCTCATACCGCGATGTTCAGTTGGACAGCACCGGTCTAGACTGCACTCAGCTCTGCGGGCCTGTGAGTCTATGACACATAGCAGGTGCTCAAAAAATACCAGTTGAGCCTGGCCAGGTGGGTCAGTTGGTTGGAGCCTCATCCCGTGCACCAAAAGGTTGTGGGTTTGATTCCCAATCATGGCACATATGGGAGACAACCAGTCGGTGTGTTTCTCTCTCACACCTCTTTCTCCCCAGCCCCTCTAAAACCAATAAGCATATCCTAGAATGAGGGTTAAAAAATATATTTAAAATATCAGTTGAAAGGGTGTCTAATTTATGACCTCTCCCTTACCTCAATTTGTGTCCCTCTTACATGATACTACAGCTAGAAAACACGGGAACATCTTTGGATGACAACTCCCAACACAAAGACTGGAAGCTAGTAATGAGCATAGATGGTAGATTTTTAAAAAGCCAACTTCTTTCTCCGACTTGATCCACCCACAGAACCAGAAGATCTAGAGAAAAGGTAAGCTAGTAAAAAATACGGTTTCCAGCTGGCAAGGGGACCATGAGGAGCTACATATATATGCTCTGGTGGAAACAGCACCCAACAGGAATTAAACCCTCTACTCAAGTCCTGGCCCTCAGCTCAAGCAGTGACTCTCACCTTTTCCTGTCATTGGAATCCCATGGGGAGCTTATAAACAGATATTCTGTGTCCCATCCCCAAACTCTGATTTCAGCAGTCTGGCTGCTACCTGGGCTCTGCGGTTTTTCCAAAGCCTGCCACAAGTTTCTCATGTGCAGCCGAAGGTGAGAACTACTGCCCCCCACCACTGTGAGGCCTGAGGCCCGCCCTGCACCTCCTCGGACCACAGTTCCCTCGTGGCAGGACGACGGACTGGCCCAACACTCTCTAAAGGCCCTTCTGCCTTTATTGCCTAGAGCACGTAACTGAGGCCAACGGATGCAAGGGTGTCCTCCTTTGTGGGACTAGAAAGGTGTCCTGCAGAGAAAACAAGGTTGAGGGAACTATGCTCCTGGAAAGCAGGAAGCCTAAACTGGACTCCACGCATGCTTACCGGTGTGCCTGTGTGTGGCTCTGGGTTCAATCGGCACACATCAAAGTTTATATTACACCTTAAACAAGGGCAAAACACACGAGTATGCACTGAATCAGTGTTCTGTCACCTCATTCTGCAACAGTTCGGTGTTTAAGTCCTCCTACCATCTCCTCCGGCTCCCCGGAAGATCGAGCTTCTTTTGGAGAACCTTCCCATTCATCCCTCCTCCTCCTGCCCACCACAGGCCATGGCTCAGAGCAGGCAGCTAGTAACTTGAAGAATAAAATAGTCAGTGACCTGAAGAATCAGATATGAGGAAGGAACACATTAACCCTGAAATCCCAGTGCCCCACGGGTCACTGACGCCAGCACGCTGCCTCCACGTCCATTAGCGCCCCCGCACTTCTGCCTGGAAGTGGTCTCCACTGAGTCTGTCCACAGCTCCCTGCACAAAAGTCGCCATGGGGTCCCACCTGACTGCAAGGGCCATGGTGGAGTGTCTCGATACCATCCCCGCCACGGTAAGTGTGCCTGCTTTGGGAGGTCAGTGAGGGCTCAGAGGACGATCCCAAGAGGGTTTCCCAAAAAAGGTGCGAGGCTGGGGAGTAGAGAGATGGTGTAATGGGGAAGGGTCAAGTGTCTCCCCATGTTTCTCAACAGACTTCGAAAGATTATGGGCCTTGAACTTCTTGTATTCTAAACCCTGTATTTATAAATATTGTACATTCATTACAAGTTAGACTGAAAACTCCACAGAGGTTCAGCTGTACCATTTCACTGCTGTATAACCAGACCCTGGCATGTAATAATTTCTCAATAACTGTTTTAATGAATGAATGGTGATGCAAGTAATTAGAGGAAGAAAAAGGCCATAAAAACACAATTTAAAAGTTCAAATTACGAACCACATTACAGCAGCATAAAATAATGCAGTCAAAGACAATCTCTGAATTTCAATGTAGTGCCAGGGACACAGCTTCCACATTTTGTTAGAATCATGGAGTCATAGCTCAGCTTTTAACTTGGTGTTTATTGGCAATAAACAGTCCAGACCATTTCCACTGTGATCCTGAACGAGGGCTCCACCACCCTGGCACCGTTTTCGTTTGGGACTGGGTCACCTTTGACCTGGGGAAGTGGGGTGGTAGGGGCTCTCTTGTGCACTGGAGGGTGCTCGCCAGTACCCCTGCCCTCTGCCCTCTAGATGCCAGCAGCAAAGCTCCCGCCTCGGTCACGACAACCAAAAACATATCCAGACATGGCCCAATGTCCTGTGTGGGGTGGGAGAAATCGCTGCTCTGCCCGTCTGTAAAGAGAGGCAGCCAGGGAAATGATCTAACTGACGGAAAAGACCGTGAATGCCGTGGGGGAACAGGTGGATGGTAACAACCAGCCAGCCAGCCATCTGGAGATGAGGGTGGCGGTGGCTGCACAACAGTGTCAGCGTGCTTCGGGCCACTGATGTGCACACTGGGAACTGGTGACCCTGGCGAACAATACAGGGCTGGGATGTGCCGAGACACGGGCAGAGCACGTTGTCCCATTAACGCTCATGCTTTCCTGCCTTGCTCTCCCTCAGCTCAGAGCACACAGGGGGTACTTGCCATCAGGGTGGCTGCTGGACCCTGGATGCAGAACTGAAACACAAAACCATGGAAACGGGGGTGTGGGGAGTTTTCCTGCCACTAGAGGGCAGGAGTCCAGCAGTTTGGAAGGGGCGTGGGAGCGGGAGAGCCAAGGCCTGCCAGGCAGAGTTCCACTCCCTACGAAGAATGAAGAACGAGGAAGCTACATGTACCACAATCGTGCGCACACACCAAGAGGTTTGATCCAGTTGGAAACAGAGTCCTGTGCTAGGGGCTGGCACACCTAGGTACCCTGCACCCGTCACAGCTGTGCGGAGAAAAAGAGAAGACACTATCTTTCTCCCCCAAGGATTTCCCCTCTTCTGAGCGGCTTCAACATAAAACATGTCACATTATGCGAAATAAAACAAGCCAGACACAAAAGGGCAATTACTGTACAGTTCGATTTCTGCGAGGTGCCTAGAAGTACCCAACTCTGAGACAGAAAATGGGACAGAAATGACCAGGGAAAGGAGAGACGGGAGGGGGAGCTGGTATTCGCTCGGTGCAGAGTTTCAGCCACGCAGGATGAAAAGAGCTCCGAATGTAGATGGTGGCTGGCGATGGCTGTGAGGGCCGCACAGCGTGCAGGTGCAGCAGTACCCTCACACGCAGGAGGTGCGTTCCAAGACCGCCAGTGGGTGCCTGAAACCCAGCACGGTGCTGACCCCTGTAGATGCTACGTTCTTCCTACACCCATGTATCATAAAGCTTAATTTCTAAATCAGGCACAGTAGGAGATTAAAATAACTAATAATAACTAAATACAATAGAGCGATTATAACAACATAGTGTCATAGAAGTTATATAAATGTAGCCTCTGCCCCTCCCCCCCCTCCCCCGCCGACAAGCAGTCTGATCACAGAGAGGGTTACTAAGTGACTGAGAGACAGGAAGAGTACACGGAGTGGATACTGTGGACAAAGGCATGACTCACACTCCAGGTGGGATGGAATGGGATGGTGCAAGGTCTCATCACACCACTCAGAATCACACCCAATTGAAAATTAAGAGCTGTTTATCTCTGGAACTTTCCACTTAGTATTTTTGGATTGTGGTTGACCACAGGTAACTGAAACTGTGGGATATGAAACCATGGTTTGGGGGGCTACTGTACTTTATGACAAAGAACCATTCACTTAAAAATTGTTAACTCAGGAAATTTTATGTTATGTATATTTTACCACAACAAATAAGCAAGCAAGCAGCAGGGCAAGAGAAACTTCTCGGCGGAACCTCAGAGCCTGAGCACTGGGAGCAGAGTGCGCAGGTTAGCGGAGAGGCAGAAGCCAGGGATCAGGGCAGCGTTGTTGTTCCAGAAGAGGACGAATTTATCTTCGCCCTTTGCTGCTGCAGTTAAACCACACAATCAGGTTTCACGGTGGGGGAGCAGAGGGACGGGGAAAGGGACCCAGGCTAGATTCTCCAGCCAGCCTAGCCCATCAGGGATGATTTCAGCTTGAGGAGAGAGGCTTCGAACGTTCAGTCCATCCTGCCTCTGGTGCGCAGCTCGACCGGGCCACTCCGGTGACAGCTCAGAGCCGGCAGCCGACAAGCCACAGCCTGGGAGCTGCCTGGACGGAGTCAGGTGTGCAGAGGGTATTGTTTCTCCAGAGCTGCTCACGCCCAGCCCGGCGCCCCTTCCGATTCCGTGCCGACCGTCCACGCGGCGAGAGCGGGAGGGAGAGAGTGGGGGGAGGAGACACGGGCCCTGGGTGGCCGCTGGGGTTCGTCACGCAGCACTGGCTCACTCTCAGCCGGGGTGGCGCGCATCGGCGCTGTTTTGGCAACACCGATCACTCCTCACAACCCCCGCACAGCTCTCTAAAAACACCCACCCACTTACAAGATCAACCGCAGTGAAATCTGTTGGAGAAGATAAGCCATTCGAGTGGGTGAGCTAATTTTATTTTGTTTCAGGCGTGGGGTGGGAATTATTCAACGTGGTAAACATGAACCCATCTGTTGGGAATTTCATTTCTCACTTCAAAACCAAGAGGAAGCTAGCAAAGCCGGCCCCTGCCAGGTAGGGGAAGGTGAGGGTGCACACGCTGGAGTAAACACCTAACAGATGCCCCGCTCCGGTCTCACCGAGTGATGCGCTTCGGTGGACAGAGAGCAGAAATGAGGAGGGCGAGAAGGGTGGTCACCCTTCCTACTAATCTGCGAGTTAATCATCAACCACAGTAGATACTATGTCAGCAAAGCATAAAACTCGTCCACTTCTCAAGCCAGTCGTTGACTATCCAGAACGACGAGACCGAAACACTTGAGAGAAGGGAGAACGGTAGGCAGCAAGTGGTCGAAGGCTCAACATGCGGCACAAGCTCTTCGTGCCCCTGCAGCTCAGAGGGAGGCGACGGTCACTCTGCTCCAGCCGTCGTCCCTCTGAGCCACGCCTGCTCTGCAGCCCCTCAGACGCAGCCTGTCTCCAAGCCAATTCTTGTTTTCTTCCTGCCACTTCCTTCCAAACCTGCTTCCTCCCAGTCTCCCCACTGCAGACCTTGCACGAGCAACCTCTGTCTGTATCCCTTCTCCGACGGTTCACACCAGGTGCTCGGGCCTCCTTTCCTTCCCTTCTACGCACCGAAGGGACACGTCCAGGCCTCGGGGACTGAGCGTATACACATCCGCCCGGGCACTCTCTACCCCAGGCCCACCGCACCATGAATCTTCAATGGCTGGCTCCTCTCTACCCCCACCCTCAGCACCCTCACCTCTGCAGGTTCCCTCCCACCCCTCGGCCACCTGCTTCTGTGACGGCCGCCGCTGTGCCTCCCTGCTGTGTTCGTGCCCACTGCTGCTCCAGCGCTGAGCTGCTCTCCCGATGGCAGGGCCACAACCGTTCACCCACACCCCCAAACCCAGCGCAGAGCAGGCACTCACACGTCTGTGAGACGCACACGTCGCAGAGCGGCCCGGTCACTAAGGCCCACGGAAAGAGAAACTGAACCAGACCTGGGAAGAACAGGACTTCGGTTATGACCCTGTCTTCCTTTCCGGCAAAGCCACCTGAACGTCAGCTAACGGAGAACGCCCACTGCAGCCGCTCACACACACTGAGTGCCCACGTGCCAGGCTCTACTCTACGTCACACAGCAACTCTTCTTGTTCTCAGAAGTGCCCCGTCACAGGTGACGTGACAGGCACAGGAAGACTGCTGAATTGCACAAGGACACAGAAGTAACACCAGCTGAGCCAGATCACCATTCTGAGCCGGCCAGGTCCTAGGTCGGGATTCCCACTGAGGTACCATGCCCTGTCTCCCACAGCAGCTACACCGTCACCTCCCACAGACACCTCCACTCCCCTGAGCAGATACTGGCCTCAGCCAGAGGCTAACCCCAGTGGGCATTCTAGCGACGACCAGGGAGCAAGCAGCTCATGGCCTGGTACTGTCAGGTGTACTATCGACAGCCACAGAAATGATGGCAGGCGTGCAGAAGCTCCCACCTGCAGGAGAAACGCAAGCCCACCACGTACCACCCAGCCCTGTCCAGCGGACCCTGGCAATCCCGTCCCCACGACCCACACTTACAGTATCATCTTCCAGGCGGAGCTGGAGGCTCCTGTCGCCCTCCTTGTAGTCCTTGGTTAGCTCGGCCGAGCGCCACACCTCATCGGGGTCAGGGATCCAGACCCTCGTGCACTGAAAGGTCAGAACAGAAGACACTTAGAAACATGGTGAAGCTTTCAGGTTTCCAACTACGTGTCACTCGCTGCCTATGCAGGCCATTTCGTTTCAAGACATAAGACGATCCAATACCATAATGACAGATCAATAACTCACAGGTAACAGCAGGCACCCTCTGGATCCTAAAAGAACATCATAGATCAATGAAATCAGACTTCTGCCAGGGAGACTGCCAAGCCTGCATTGGTTTTGCCCAGTGTTCTGCGCCACCACCTCCAAGAGTGACCCGAAACGGCGATGTGTGTGGGGCGGGGGAGGGGAGCCAGGGTGTCAGTGGGCTGCAGATGACAAAGCACACATGCAAAACCCAACGAGACAGTACAGCAGCTCTTCCGAGCTGGGGATCTCTGCTCTGATTTCTGCAGTCAGGGACACACCCACGTGGTCAGCAAACGGAATGTGTATCTATCTATTCCGAAACTGTCAGCAGCCTCACTTTACCTGTGCATTCTTTAAGTCACAAACCTACCCACAAACCCCATGCAACCTCCCCCAGCAGCTCTCCAGATTCCACGGGTCATTCCATCTCCCCAGCCAAGTCCTGGCAGGGAGAACCCAGCCCTGGGTAAGTACTGACACCCCTCTATTTAACTGGGGGATCCTCGGTCCTGAGTGCACATTAGGATTGCCTGAGGGCTTTGACAGGGCAAGTGTGGGATCCACCTCAGATGGACTCAGTCAGAACCTGAGGTGACACAGAAAAGCCCCAGGTGGGCATTGGGTGCAGCCAGGGAGAGCCCCAGGTCCTCGGTGCTAAACCGCCGGTCCGCAGCTGGGTCTGCTGGCTGCTGCGGCTGGCACCACACTGCCCCTGTCTGGCAAATGGACAACTGAATTTCTGCTGCACCGCAGTGCAATGTCCCCAGGGCCGTTTGCTTTAGAAGCCATCTGCAAGCACATGCGCCACAACCTGTGGTTTCCCAGCAAACCTGGACCCAGGGTCTCTTCTGACCCAACGCCAGCCAGAATGAGTGCGGGTCCATGTAACCCACCCCCCTCACAGGGCGACAGCTCCAGGCACAGCCCCCTTGGCCCGTCAGCAGCTCGGACACAAGGAGCCTGCAGGCTTTATTTTGATCCTTTGCTTTTTCCCAGTGTTTTCCTCCAGGTGGCCACTGTTCTTTTCAAAAAGCCAGCCTGTGGGCTCTGCGACACTCGCCTCTGATGCAGTTTTGGGCAGCGAGAGCCATGCGGCAGAGGGCAGGACACTGACCCACGGGAGAGTGGAAGGCCACCAGCCCGTGTTCCCGCCACCCGCCTCTGCGGCCCAGGTTGCTGGTTTGGGCATTATACAGAGTCTCTGCCATGCTACCTTCTCCCCGCCTGCTTGCCTGCCAGACGTCACTCTGTCTTCACAGGGAGACATCAGACAGCTTCACAGTGTCTGAAGGCTCGGGAGTAAGACGTCAAGAATGTTCCGAGGTGTCTCCGAAGGAAACTCGGAGTGTTTGCCAACCTTAAGCATCAGCATTTCTCCTCCCCTCAAGCGTTCTTTCTTCCTCCACTGTCTTTACAGCCCACTGTCCGCCCAGCTGCGATGTCTTGTAAGAAGACTCTGTCCCCTAGCTTCAGGTGAGGGACAATCCTCAGCCTCGCCCCCATTTCCACCACTCCAAGTTTTGCTCCTATGACTTCCCCTCCAGCTGAGGCAGTACAGCACACCCAAGAAATTTTACTCGAGTCAAAGTCTCCACTTGGCATAAATGGTTTCAGGAGTGGCTCAAGGTAACAGCGTGACCACCGAGAAAGAATGGGGGAATCCCGACAGAAGCTGAGTAGAGTGAGGATGTGTGGACCAAGCTGTGTGACATCCCGGAAGCCAAGGAGCCCAGTCCCCACTCTCTTGGGGACTCCTCTGGCCTTTGCCCTGCACCCCTATGTGTCCCTCACTGAACAGTTGACTGCACCCAGCACTGGGGAATCTCACTGCCTGGCTCTTCCTCTGGAGGGTCCAAGTATCCTCCTGGTTCTATGAAGCTCTTTAGTCTTCTACATTTCCCATACCCACAGAACTCATCACAGCACAGGGGGCATAAGGGGTCCCCAAGGATACCTCAGCTCTTTGCTACCTCAGGTAAGGACCTCAGCCTCACCATGTCTAGGGGCCTGTTGGAAATGCAGCATTGCAGCCTCCACCCACAGTCAGTGGATCGGAGGGACTGCACCTAAAAACTGTCCTGCTCCCACCACACGACCTCGCACTACCCAGCCTTCATACACAGGTCAGCCAACCACAGCCCTGGGCCAAACGCAGCGTGCCGCTGGTGTCTGTAGAGCCCATGGGTCTAAGAATGGTCTTTAAACGTTCAAATGGCTAAAGATGTTCAAAAGAATGATATTCACATAACACATGAAGAGTATATGACATGAAAGCCAAGTTTTGTATTCCACAAACACTTTTATTGGAACACACGCCACATTCCACTCCTGTCCACTCTGTGGTGGACCCCACACTTCAGTCACCAAGCTGTGTAGCCGCGACGTCGGTGCGATGGCCCAACATCCTAGCAGATTCACTACCTGGCCTTTCAGAGAAAAGGTCTGCCGCCCACACTACCTTTGTACCTGCTGCTTCCCCGCCCAGGATGCTCATCCCTCACCTGTCCACATGGGCAGAGTCCAGGTTCCAGCACCGTATCCCCACTGAACCCTTCCTTCCCTGTGCCCTGGAGTGAGCCCTTCCCAACCTGAGCTGCTTCACCCAGTTCTTCTGAGATTAACTTTATCATTTTATAGTCATCTCTTTCATCTCAAGTTTCATCTCCTTGCTTGAAGATCTCTCAGGGATGCTGTTGGGCACCTCTGCATCCCTGGCACGTGGAAGAGGCACTGCACATGTCTGCTGACACGGGAAGCAGCAAGGAGAATGTGCGTTTGCAGGGCACCTGGCTTACACGTGAAACACACTGGGATAAGCACCATGTAATCAAACACAAACGTGAAGATCTACCCCGACCTTCAGTGTCACGTACTCTAGTTGGGTAGATAATTCACATGGAAACACACTCTCAGGAGAAATATGACTGTTTCCTAGAGAGGATAATAAATGTTAGTGGGGGAGGACACGACGAGAGAAGGCGGGCAACAACAGTTAATGCCAGCTTGAAGAGAGAGGGAGCAGGTGGCCAAACCCTCCCGTCACTTTTTAAAGGATGGTGCACCCCACAGCTCTGATCGAGCGAGCTTTAGACTTCAACCCAGAGAACATCTCAGCACTTGGCACGTGGCCCCTCTGCGCCAGATACTGCCACATCTCCTCCATCACCACAGCGAAGACACACGTGGCCTCGTGCTGAGATTACAGTGGTTGGCTGTTACTGCAGAATAAAGGAGACCCTGTCCTATGACAGTGCCGATGGGTGCCACCTGCAGGCAGGTCCCCTCAGCTTCCTGATGCCCTGCCTTCAGCCCGCTTCACGGATTCTCGGCTGGAGGTGCCTGCGAGTCATGGAGCGGAGCTGTTTATCCAACGTCACGCATACCACGCTTGAGCGATTTCTAGGACTTCCAAGGGCAATTTTAACCGTAATCGAATTTTGCTTTACACGCTGCCTTTGCAAACAACCCCCACCATCCCCTTTCCTCCACAGACCCACCCCATCCCACCCCACCTCCGAGGAAGCACATGGCCTCTGCAGCCCAGGACAAGGCAGAACGCAATCCATGCAAAGTGAATAGCCAAGGAACAGATTAAGAGAAGGGAGAGACGGCACCACAGGAGCCAGCAGAGACTGCAGGGGGCAAGAGAGACGTGATCGGTGTGGTGGAAATGGAAAGAATTTGGAGGGAAAGGGGTTCCTTTGGGGAAACTAAAATGTTTTTAAATACATCCAGGTGGTAGATGCACAACACTGTTTTAAGTGCCGATGAGCTGCTGTTCACTTTACATAGTTGATTTTATGTTATGGGAACTTCACTTAATTTTATAACTGTTTTGGTTGCAGCTGAAGCACACGGCATCCTGGACACTGTCTCCGGGTGTGGGTTCTCCCTGCTGGCCTCTGGGAAGGCAGCAGGATAGAATACATGCTTTAGACACAAAGCCATCACGCCTGTGAGCCAGAGAGATGCTCGCTATCTGCGGTTCCTTGCTGCCTCTCCGCTTTCTCACCTTCGTGGAATCCCTGACACGGGACAGCTTCCCTGGGGGTGGCAGACCTCGGGGTCGCAGACCTGGGGGGTGGCAGACCAAACTTGCTCACAGAACTCGATTACAGTGCTGCGTCATCGGTTACTGTCCTGTTTTCACAATGCTTAATTCATCACGTCGGAGCAAACAGGACAAGCGCACTGGTGCAGACAGTCTTCTCCTGCCCCCTGCACTTCCTGCGTCTCTGCAGGGCCAGCTCGGAGGCAGTCCTCAGACCCACGGCTGCACCACGGGGCTGCCTGTGGCCACAGCGCTCGGCCCGGCAGCTCGTCAGCTGGTCGGGGTGCCCCGGGGCGCTGTCCCAGCTTCCCGAGCCGGCAGCCTCCCAGACCCAGTGCCTCAGTCTCGGAGGGCAGGAGCCAGGCTGTGTTTTCTCAAGTTCCCCAGATGCATCCAATGTGCCAGCTAGTTTGAGAACCACCCGCCCACATGGTCTGAATTGGTGACTGTGATTTCCAGGGCACCACAGGCCCTCAGGCGCCTAGAGGCTTCTCCCCACCAGATGTGACACCCCAGCTGGAGATTCTCCTGCACTCAAGCACTGTCTCCAGAAAGACCCGCTGAAATGCCAACACGGTGTCGAGCAGAGCAGAGCACGTACCCATTCACACTAATCATCGCGCTGTACTTAAGTGCTGTGGTGAAGTGTGTGGGCTCCAGGGCTGGGCAGCTGGGCAAGAATTCCAGCCTCTTGGGTAGGTGGATGAGTGGGTCTGAGCCTCGGTTTCCTCAGTCGTACAGTGGGGTGAAATTTAGCCAGTCGAGAGGTGTTCCAAGAATGAAATGGGACCCCACGGTCTCAGAGTGCTTACAGTAAGTGCTAACGATGGTGATGATGGTGATGACGACGACACTGTATACCGTTTAGTCGAGAAGGCAGGGTCCTCATGGGATCTTGCATAGGATTAAGGGGTGGGGATGGGAGAGTAACAAGCCTAAGGGGTTCCACACTCCTGGGACCCTCCGGATGTCCTGTAAGTGGGAGAACCCGGGCAGCCATGCCTTCCTCAACACCAATTCCTGGGTGTGACCGTCGACTCCAAATCCCTGCAAGAGGGGGTTCTCAGTGCCGACTGGCATTTAAGAATTATCTGCAGATCTAAAAAAGCAAATGTTTTTTCAGATCTGCGGGTTCCACATTTAAAGAATTAAGGTTGATCTCTGGGAGTAGGGCCCAAGCACTGTGGTGTTTGTTTTCCCTTGTTTTAAGCTGCCCAAGCAGTGAATGTGCCGTCCACGTTACGAACACTGTTCCAGAGAGCGCCTCGGAACAAGGCTGACTTCAGGGGAAGGGCCTGGGCCACGGGCACACGGACCACCCCCCATAACCTTACACTAATGTAAGTAATTTCAAGTACGTTAATCAGCTCCTATTAATTTTAGCCCTAAGGTAAGATGAGTAGGGTTATCGCTAGTATTTCATCGAGGAAAAGCTGTGGGTAAAAAGCACAGATGTGCCCAAGTTCACAGTGACTAGTTGAGTTTGGAGCAGAAGCAAAGCTCCCAGACTGACTCCTGTTTCACCCTGTCCCCCTCATGGAGAAACACCGACTTCTTGCAGCGCCCCAGGTCCCACTGAGTACATATTTTATATACATGTATTGTAACTACATACAAAAAAGTGCAAATGCCCATTTACAATGACACTCCAAGTTCGGCCCCCAGGCGGTTTCAGAGTTAGTAACGGGGCAGACTGAAGTGTGGGTTGCCTCATTCCAAACTTGAGGCAAGGCAATCTGGGCACAGGACCCTGGGAGTGGACGGGGGGACTTCCCAGCCTCATCTGGCGGCTGAGTGGATCAACGGCCTGTCCCTGCCTGCCTGTGTTTGGGGGACAAGGAGCAGGACCACTGCCCCGCTCAGGGCTGCGCCCTCATGCTAACATGAGGCCCTCCCATCACTGCTCTGTAGGGTAGGGAGGGAGGGAAGTCTTTTTGATAAAACAGAGAAAACAGCCCACAGCACTTGCTCAGGACATGAATTTTGTTTTAGAGCTCACTGGGGGAGATGCAAGACTGAGTTGGCTGTCTTCCATCGGCTAAGGAGCACAGAAGCCACCAGTCTCCATCTGGGGACAGTCTGAGACCCAGCGCAGACAGCGGCACCAACCAACAAACATCACCAGCTCCAAGCTAAGCGGACAGGCCGAGCTCTCAGGGGAAAACCTGCTGTTACCAAGCAGGGTGGTGAGGCCCGGGGCTCAGATGCCCCCGAGGCAGGAGGGACTATACTCAGCAGGACAGCAGGCTGCTCCCCCAGCCCTGCCTGCAGCCCCAGGTCCAGGGCACAGTGCTAAGGGACTGAAAGACCCTCTAGGGGGGAAAAAACCCATGCACCACTTATTAAAAATGGAGATACATACAGCACAGTTCTTATTGAGGCTAGAAAACCACACACACACTTCTCAAAAGTGCTGTTTGGTGTAAATGTATCCGTTTTGAAGCTTCTCTGTGAAAGCAGCAGTTGTATGGAAGGGGAAGGAAGGAAGAGAAAACACACTTCCACGCCCAGCCCACAGTCTCCGTTGGGCACCCTCACCACAGCAGCGTCCCTGCAGCGGGCACCTGGCAGAGCCTCACCGCCGCGTCGTAGGGCACTGGGAACACAGTTGCCTCGCTGCCCTCGCAGCACGAAGTGGGTCATGTTTCAGTCTTCAGCAAAACAGGAGTCAGGAGCACAAAGACTAGGCTTTCGACCCCCGCTGCACAGAACCTCCCATCTGAGATCTGAAGGTGGAGTTTCATGGCCCAGACACTCAACTACATCCTGAACCCTGTGGGGTGATTTGTTCCCCAAACTTGGTTGGGGGCAGCATCAGGAACATCCCCACCAGCATCTTCCCTCTCATCCGCTGGGCTCCCACCATGAGAGACAGGAGAGTGAGCTTGTCGGGTACCAGCCTCAACTCCCATCATGGGCTCAGCTTCCTCATCTGGAAAGCCGGCAGATGAGGCCAGTATGAGGGCTGCTGCTGGGATTGAATGAAATGATGTATATGAAACACTTGGCCCAGCATCTGGCACAAGGTGAGTGCTCAGTCATAGCTGTCCCTGTGGCAGGAACTTGGGTCCAGGGGACCTCAGACACAAATAATCCCAACAGAGCCCTGTGCAGACTAAGTGCCGAGGGAACATAGCCGCGCCTCCTGCCCGCGCAGTTCCTGGAGTTAGTTACCTCCTCCTCCCCGCAGTGAGTCCAGCTCCCCACCTCCCTGTTTACCGCCCATTAAAGGCTTCTGGACCGTGAGCCCCTTTTCCCTAACACTGGGAAGCTGCCTGTAACTTAAAGCCAGAGCGAATTATGTCTTACATTACATTAAATATTGTAAATATAATGTTTGTCCTGAACTAAGTAAATAAAAAATCCATGTGTAATTTCTGGGCCAATCAGATGGATTCCAGAGGTCCAACCCAGATCCATTCATAACTTGCTCCTTGTTCTTTTCCAGATGAGAAGACAGGTTAGGAGAGCAAAACGCCACTGGCATCACTGGGGGAAAGGAGGATTTTTATAAAAAAGCAGAGAAGGAAGCTTCAATCTGGAAAGTTATAATGAAGCCCAATACTTCTGATCATTTAAATGAAAGGAAGTTGAACACGCGAGAGGCAGTCCGTCCCCATGTTTCCGGCAGTGGCCACCACACTGTACTGCTGACAGTTGCTATCTTGTACGCTTACAGCCGCGTGTCATCTCAACCCAGCCTCCTGAGGAAGGACTCCACTCTCTCTGGCATCTGGCGACGTCATCGGCCACCATGAGGTCCTGATGCTCGCTCCTCCCTCTACATCTGTATTCGAAGCTCGTGAAGAACCATCCAAGCCTCCGCGTGGCTGTTAAAGGCAAACTGACCTGTGTGCTGCCTTGCAGAAGTTGTTGGTAGAGTGAGCAGGATGTCCTCAAGTGGCAGAGTGGCCAGATGGGAAGTCCGTGGGGCTCACTCAGGGAGCAGTGCTGAGTCACCGTGCCTAGCCAGTGTACGCCTGCAGTCCACCGGCAGCTGCAGTGACACCCGAGGCCGAGAAACAGCTACAAAGCAGTGTGGGGATGCCGAGGCTTTGGAAAGATCACTGAGAGTCCCTGTTCAAACAGGGCTATGCCAACGGCAAGTCAGTTTTGTATGGCCGCAATGTGGAATCCATGAACCTGCTCGCCCAGAAAGCTGAGAGAGAAGAGGTGCTCCAAGCTCGTCCACCTCGTGCAGCTGAATGCATGTCTGCGTCCTACCAAGGAGCGGAAGCTCTGCTGAGATCCCCCTTCCAACGACAGGATGACAGCTGGGGCTACAGATGCCCTCTGTACAGAGCAGTCCACTGCACAAATTAAGCAATCCTCAGGCATGCTACAAACCTTTAAGTCACTTAATACGAGTTTCTGGAACAGGCTATCTTCATGTCCACCTAAGCTTTTTGGAATAACCTGACTTCCTAAACCCAAATATGACAGCATCACTGGACAGTTGTTTTCCCTTTTGTCCCCTTAGGTATGCACCCCCGATCCTGACAACCACGGACTAGTATGTCACTTTACCCCAAAGAGAAGTCCTAACAGTTAACAATTGCCACAGCCCTTATCAGAAAGTCATGACCCCTAGAAATATTCACCAAGTCAGAGTTCGTTTGCTTCTACTTGGAAAATGTAAGACCCGCTCCATTGTGCGGCCTCGCTGAGCAGCAAAGCCAGCACTGTCTGAAGTTAGTTCAGGCTGAGTCACTTCTGCAAACAGCACCTCACTGATCGAAATTAAGGAAGTGAGAGCATGCACAGGGATACCCTTCTTTCCTTGGGAAAAATTCTGGAGAAACTGCCCCGTGCATCTGGACACATGGGCACAGCCTGGTTCTCTCTTGCTTTAAGAGATCAACTATCTCAGAACTTGAAACACCTGGCACAGTTGTGTCTCAGACTCAAGCCAGCTCTCAATCCTCCTTTTATAGGACAAAGCCCCCCAGCCTCTCCCACTTTATTTTTGAGGCTGACTCCATAAACGTTCTTCTACTGCTGCATGTGCCCCATGGGTTACAAGGTCCACTGACTGGAACACAGCCTCTCGTTCGTTCATTCGTTCATTCATTCATTCATTCAGTCAGTCATGGGTATTTACTGCACACCCACCAGATGAGATGCACTGTGCAAGGTGCTGGAACACAGTGGGGGAAAAACATGTCCCCGCCTTCAAGGGTGTCAGACCACATTATGTAACTAATCAACTGAGAAGGTCATAACTGCTTGGACAGCACAGAAATCCACAGTATGTGACAGGGACCTACCCTAGTCCAGGTCATCAGGTGATCTTGCTTTGCTGAAAAAGCAAGATTCAAGCTGAACCCTGGATAGACAAGGCATCGGCGAGGCGTGGTAGGGAGAATGTTCTGGGCCGACAGGTCATCTGGGTGACAAGCCTGGGGCAGGAAGGCGTAGGGCTTGCTGAAGAGCTGGAGGGTGGCCAGAGTGGGCGGGACCCAGTGCCAAGGAAAGGGGCTCAGAATGACACTGGGGAGACAGGCAAGAAGTTCTCAGGAGCCACGGGACATGTTCTTTTCATTACTCCACGGCCAGTGGAAGCATTCGCACAGGCTTTAAACACGGGGAGAGACACGGTCGAAACTATATCTCTAAAAGATTGGTTCTTGCAGATGGATGGATAAGGACAAGAATCCTCGCTGTAAGGGTTTAGTTAAATCTTCCAAAGTGCATGCTGCCAGTCCTTAGCCTCTGTCCTCATGCGGACACTCACCCTACCCTGAACAACCTGTCTCAAATCCTGTCCCTGACCACACCTTGGACTTCACTCATGAGGTGCTTCATCGCCCCAGACAGCGCAGCCACCATTCCCCTAATACTTCCTCAGGGACATGCGCGCACAGCTTTCGAATCCTCTTTACTCACGTGTTATTTTATTTCATCCTCAACCAGAGGTCCCTATTTCTCCCCCCACTATAGCTTGCCACATGGGGCTTATCTGGAGTTTCAGGGAGCTGAGCAGAAATGTTTCAGAGGAAGAACCAAGACAGAATGTTCAGTGTGGGTGCACTGGCAAACAAGCATGGTAATAGCCCCTAAAACTCTGGGACCTCAGGGAAAGAACATTCCAGTGGGTGCACTCTCACTGAGTAGCGGCCATGAAGCTGACTGCGACTTCTGAGCTAAGAAGTTCAGTGGGTGTCTGCTGTGCAAACCACCATTAACCAGAAACCTTCAAGTGACGCCTCTGATTTTCGTCCTGGTGCCGAGGAAAATTGACTACTGAGCAGCCATTATCAATGATGCATCCTGCCCACTTGGAACTGAATCGTTCTTCGGTGAGTCCTACCCAGTGTTAATATCAAACAAACCTGCTGTTGGAGAGCCCTTGGTTTTCTAGGCTGGTCACAGCTAACTCGTCTCCTCTGTGCCAAATGACCGTGTTTGAGAGAGAGTCAGACATAATTTTACACTGAGATGTCACTGCAGGGCCTGCTGAAAAGTGGGTCTGCGGTGTGGAAGGATTGCTGGCCCAGCCCTCCATGGCACTAACCAGAAAAGACTTCGGAGAATTTCAGAAAAAGACAGAAGGACCCATGGCCAGTGTGTCACATGCGCCCCTGTAGGCTCTTTCCTGAAGGGTGGGGTGCAAAGGGAAGGACTCCGCTAACTGGGAAAAGCCAAAGTGAGAGAATGTGGGTTCATCTTCGCAGCCTAAAACTCCACCCCCAACAGCTGTCACGAAAAACCACTGAGAGAAGCGGTGTGAAATGCGTGGGGGATCGACTGTACTTCCTGCTGAGTTTGTGCACAGGTCGCCCATGGCTGGAGCTCATCCGGGCACCTCTCCCCCTCACCCGAGCAGCACCAACACACCATCAGGGGCGCCATGCGGCCCCAAAGGGCTGCAAGGAATCTCTGCCACTGCGACCAGCACAGTAAGCCATGGGGGGAGGTGACAAAGAGGCACTCAGCCTTGCCGGTGCTGTCTTACCAAGCCTTACCAAGCTGCCACAAGCAAGTTCTGGAAAAGTTATATATACAACACTTTCAAACTGGACGCACGTTAAATCCAGGCACATTCCAAAACCAAGGTGACCTAACTAGCGAGTCAGGCTCACTAACAAAATTCTTACCTTCCTACAAAAGCCTGCATGCCAGATCACCAGTGGGCTTTCAGCAAACGCAGTAGTGGTTCATGGTGGCTATGGAAATATTACTAGATATACATCCCTGATCTTAAAATAGGTACACAAGCAAGGCGTTCAATCATCCAGTGTCTGAACAAAGCCTGAGTGGCACTGTACCCTTTCCAGCACCATTTAGGTGTTAAAATAGGGGTGCATCCAGGCCCACAGCTTTGTCCTTCCCCGGTGACCCCAGTGCTGAGACCCAGCAAAGCCTGGGGAAGCCTCACAAAGCAACGCCTGCAACACCTAAAGCAAAGGTGCGGAGTGATGCAGGCGGTGCCCACCTTAAAATACAAGTGTAGGAAAAGGGAGGGAAGGGAAGAAAAGCAATCACTCCACTTTGAACACAGGCTGAGTTACGTCGGATGTCTCCACGAGGACTGAGAACATGGAGCTGGGGAAGTACAGCAGAAGGCAAGTGTGTCTTGGTGTGCACGGGGTGCTGGTCTGGGAAGAGGTCACCACGGGGCCGGGGCCTCCCTTGGCACTGAAATCACGGAACTGCCACGTCAGATCACTCAAGTTCTCCAGGCCTTGGTTTTCCCAGTAGGGAGGCTGAACTGAGAGAAGCTCTAAATGCTATGTCTGCATTTATCATTCACTCACCTCTGCTTCCCAGGAAGAGGGCTATGTCTAGTCAAAATCTTTGTTGTTGACCCCCAATGCACCCATGGAAAGATCACGGGTTATGGCTGATGGGAAAGGCCTCTCTCCGATCAGAGACCACTGGAGACCTTCAGTTCAGGTGCTTTATTTTTAGGTGAACAAGCGTCGGGTCCACCCTTTCTGAGCAGGTGAGGGACACGGTGCCCAGCCCAGGGGCCCACTGCTCTCTGGAGTGAGAGAGGGCCCCGAGAACCAGCAGGGGACGGGCGAGAGAGGCACAGTTCCCTGGTAACAAATCATCACTCGATGTTTAAAACAGGCCACTTGCTGGTCCTCCGCTCTGCCGTGCCCACCATCTGCCTGTGTTTCACACAGCACCTCCATATTTTGGTTAACACTTAGCTCTAGAGTCTGCTTTCACCGCCACAGAAGGAAGAACAGCTTCGTGTTAGGACAGTGTTCCACCCCTCCCAGCTGAGATGCCAGTCACCAAAATGCCAGCGACGTTTTCCCCGCCGAGTCCCAACATCCCATCCCCATATTCAGGGGCTTCATGTGAGCTCAGTGCTCTCTGGACTTGTCGTCCACCAGCCCACAGCTGGACGAGACACCCTGCCCGTGCTCATCCATGTCCCCTCCCACTCCTCTTCTGTATTGTACAGCTAGAAAAGCACTGTTCCTTTAGAAAGTGCACAGCAGTTTCCAAAGGGCCTCCCCCAATGTGGAGTCTTAGAATTCCACGAGACAGGAAGCGCAGGTATTCTTAGAAGCATCTGACACTTGAAGGACACACAGATCCACGGAGGGGAAGGGACTCGGCCAACTCACACCCAAAAAAAGAACAGACCCAGAAACAGAGCTGACGCCCCGAGCACCAGCCCAACAGTCAAAGTCGAACGAGGAGTTCCCATCAGCCACGAAGGCCCGCTGGCTCCCCCATGCCCAGCCAGGCACGAAGAACGGCCAGATACTATCAGCCTCTCCCCGGAACTCACCTTCCACTCTGGCATTCTGCTCTGCTGCCTCAGTTCATCTTCCGCCTGAAATGCTACAGTCTACGTGCATTCTCAGTTGGTGTTCCTGCCTCCCATCTCCCCCTACTCCAGGGGATTTTCCGACTGCATGCTTCTGCAATAGCACTTTTTGACTGGGATGAGGGCAGGGGGACAATACTGTCCCCAGGGTAGACGGTTTGGGTTGTCCCGCTGGAGCGGGAGGGGAGTGGGTGCTGATGGCTTCTAGCAGGTGGGGGCCAGGGATGCTGCTGAAGACTCTACAAAGCACATGGCAGCCCCCGCAGCAAAGATTACCCAGCCCCAACTACCAGTAGTGTCAAGGCTGAGAAACTTTGTTCTATAGTTACCATCCTCGAACAGCAACAACAAACATCTCTCTCATCCACCATGAAGTCGTTCCCCAGCCCCAAAATGCCCATGTTGTTTACAGGATGAAGTTCATACACGACGGTTCACAACTGGGCCCTAAAGACTCTCCTGCCCGAATTCCCGACTCCCTCCACCCCCACCCGGCACTGCTATGCTCCAGTCCCACTGAATGTGCACCTCTAAACACCTCCCAGCCGGCCGTGCACCACTGTGCATGTGCTTTCCTCTGCCCTGACCGTCTTCCTCTCTGCCTCCTTCCACCTGCCCCATCGCTATTTGCCTTTAAGCTCCAGATTACTCCCTTTGCTGAGCCTTTTTGTGCCTGCTGGCCCAAGGGGCCTCTCTCCTCTGTGTTTTCCCTGTAACAGCCTTTAATGCACTGCAATCACTTGTGGAATGTTTCCCTCCCTCCCAGGGTAAGAATGAAAGGCCGTCCATCTACATGTCCTGTGTGTGTAGCACAGGGCCTGGAAAGCGATTCGGAATGGGTTGGTCGAACGAATGAACCCGAGCCCTGTAGATTCCTGCTTCTCACAGCAGGACACGCTCTTTCCTGCCAGACAGGCTAAATATAGTACTATCTAAACACCCCATCAGCACAGGGCTGTCACCAGCCTGGGGACTTCTGGGCACGGAGAGCGGCTTTGTCTTCCAGCTCCAGCGCCGAGGTCTGATGAGGCTGCATCCTCTCTGCTGCGCTGGCATAGCTGTGGCTCCTGCACCTCCTCAGGTCTCATCTGCTAGCATTCCTGTTCTGCGGGAATTTCTGGTTCCTGCCGATTGCAAAACCTTTGATGCAGTGGGTGTGTTCAATAAAGGCAATGTTTTCTGTTTCTCTAGAGCTAAACAGAAGAAAGCCGAGAGCAGGATTCTTAGCACGGGCCTAAGAGTTACAGGGGAGCGGCCAAGGGGCAGTCCACTGAGTCCCAGGCTCTGGCTCTGTTCCCAAGGGATGAGTCAACAGCTGACTTCGGGAGGCACTGTGCCCCGTGGGCTGGCCAACCTCCATCACAGGAACGAGCAACCCCCATGAGGCTTGGCCTGAAGGAAGTAGAAGGAACCAGATGTCACCCATCAAGGGCTCCTCAGCACCACCAGGCCCTGTCAATTCTACAGGGACTCCCCTCAAATCCTCCCAAAGGCCCCAGGAAACACCAACTTCAGCCCTGTGGGAACTGAGCTCTGAAGGTCAGCTACTGGGGTCGTTGAGGCAGAAGGTGGCTGCAACAGATCAGCAGCTTATGTAACCAGAGACCATTAAAAAAAGAACACGGGTTGCATAGTGCTGGGCTTCTGCCTCTGACCTGTAAATGCCGAGGAAAGGGGCCACAGTCCAGCTGAGCCTCTCCCAGGCTTCGGGGAACCCGTTCAGAGCCTGGGAGCCTTGTGAGCTGATGCAAAAGCAGCACGATTTCCAGAGGCAACAACAGGAGACAAGGAACGGTGTTGTGTTCGAGGGTACGGGCTGCACAGGAGTTAGAAATGGGAGGTGCTGGTCTGAATCCTGGTCCCAGTCCTGCCACTGACTGCTACATGACCCCAGACAAATGCTGGGCTCACTGAGGAAGGCCCACTCCCTCCCTCAGTTTCCTCATTTGGAGGATCTGCCCACCCTACCTCACAAGAGCACCAGAGGAGAAAAACTCCAACCGGATATTAAGCTTCTCATGGGGGCCGATGATGGCCTTGCCCGGCACTGTGGGAGGGGGAAGTCTTCTAGGGCGTGGTCTTCCCCTTGGGGAGCTAGCAGCACGGTTAGGCAGAGAGTGAAAAATTACAGGTGAGTGGCAGACAGGACAGAGAGTTCCTGGAGACCAGCACAGAATTAAACTTAGTGAGTGGTACCAGCCCTCAGAGATGTCCAGGTGGGAGCTCATTCCAGCGCCAAGTCCAGGAGGAGTCTGCAAAGAGAACTTGACCCGCGTAACCTGAAGCACATGTAGGACAAGGGTGAACATCCCAGGCAGAAAAGGGCAAGGTCATCAGCTGGGTGGAAGCCAGGGACTTGTGGGCAGGTGTGCTGGGCCAAAGTTCAAAAGGCAGGTCTAAATCACACCACAGCAGAGGACTTCATTCCCAGCTAAGGGATTCTCACCTGATCCTCCACCCAGAAGACGCCAGAGAAAATGTGTGAGTGGTCGGGTGGTGAGTAGAAAAGTATGTTTATAGCCATGGAGCATCGCACAAGTGCTAATTGTCATCATTGCTATTCTTGGCGCCTCCCTTTGAAGCCCAGCACCATGTACAGGTATCCAGATGGCAGAATAAAAACATTAAAAGACAAGATAGACCAGTGAATAATTCATAGCAACTTAATCACTGAACAGTCCTCTGCACCCAGATGGAGCAGGCAAGGTAAGAAAAGCCAACAACCTCTGGAAGCTACGCAACTGAAACCAAACCAACAGGGGCGAAGAACGAAAAGACCTTCTGCACACAAATGCACACTAGAGGCCAGGCTGCCAGAGCGGCTGAGCTTTCTGAGCCACATTCCTGGTCTTCCTCCTTCCCTGGACACTCCAACTTTCAGGTCACTGGGTCCTCTCCTCCACCCACGTGTAGGTGATGGAGGCCCCAACTTCTTAACTCTCTCTTCTTTACCCTGCCCGCCCCCTCGCACACAGCACACGCAGCACACACTGCACATGTGGAGCACACACACCACACACCTGGTGCATGGTTAAAACGCCCAACTGAACTCTTGACTCCTAGCCCACTCCACACCTTAGAAAACTGTATCTCAATCCACTCGGTTACTCAAGCCAGAAGCCCAGAAGTCGTCCTGTCTCCCTCTCATACCCACATCCAGTCCATGAGCAAGTCTGCTTGCTCTGCCTCCGAAGGATGCCCTGGGTCTGACCCGTGGCCCGCCATGTGCCCCGCCCCTGCCCTTCTCTCCAGGGCTGTGCCTACACCCTCCTACCAGGTCTCTGCTCCACCCTCGGCTTCCAAACAGCAGTGAAGATTTCTTTTCAAGCGCACCAGATCATGTCACTCCATTGCACTGAGAATAAAATCTAAACTCCTCAAGGAAGCTGGCAACCTTGCACGTCCTGCCCCCTACCCCAGCCCTTTCCACCCCCCGGCACAGTGCACTCAAACCACGGGTCTCTGATTTCCCTGGGGCCTGTGAAATGGCAGTCTCCCCGCTCTCCAATGGCTCTGCCTTGTCACAGGGATCTCAGCTTGAATATCAACAGTCTAAAGTTCCTGCCCGATGAATCTGACCGGTCCCTGTTAATCACTTTCAACCATACCTCCTTACTGCGTTTTCTTTGTGAAATGATATTGTTCGCTTCTCGCCTGTGTCAGGTTCGTAAATGTAAGCTCCAGGAGGTTGGAGACCTACCAGTTTTGTTCACTGTTCCTTCTCCAAGAATAGGGCCTGATATGTGGCAGGTGCTCAAATGTGTGTGGAGGAACCCTAACTGAGCTGAAATACACCATGTGCATTACGGGGGCTTCATCTCTGGAGGAAATGGGGCCATTCCAGTCATCCTCACCCCAGGGCTAAGGCTCAGATGGGACAGAGTTCTCTGCATTCCATGGGTCTGGGAGACTTCAAGGAGGAGAGACAGGATAGGGATGGAGGACGGTATTTCAGGGGCATGCCAAGACACGGAGGAACCCACATTTTAAGCACCTCCTGGGTAGTGAAGTGGGGGGTGGGAGTAAAGCTGACACGCAGGAACAGCGTTACTAATTCCATAGGGTGAGCCAGTCTGCCATTTCCCTCCCTCACACGGGTTAAAGGGACTGGCTTTTCAGAGCACCGCCCTGCATCTGTCCTCACACCACGTGTCTTCTGTTCGTTCTCATTGGATCCTCGCACTCTTCGGTGAGGCACTGCATTCCCGCATTTCCACAGACGCAGGGGCCGCCCACCAGAGCAGGCGCATCTCTCTACCCGGGGCCACACGCCAGTGGCAGAGCAGCCTGGATTCCAGTGGGTTCACGGTCCTTCCCTCTCCATCCATGCGACACTGCGTTCCCCAAGAAAGGCCAAGAGTTCTCTGCTTTTGAGTTCAAGGACGTAGGCACCAAAAGGAGGGAGGGGAACTCAGGACAGGAAGCCAAATTCCCCTAGAAACTGGGGATTGAGGAGAAACAAGCTCTCTGTCCCTAACAGGAGTGTGGAGCCAGAAACCCAGGCCAATGACTGAACTGAACTTCCAGCTCCTGGACTCTCCCCTGCCACTACAGCCCACTTAAAGAGATAAATATCAGTGGCAATTTGAAGCTCCACCAGTAAGCGTACCTCGGGCCAGGGCGTGCCGGGCTGTGGAGCAATCAGAAGGCTGGACTCCAGATCAGAGAGTCAAACTGCAGAAAGCAATCCGAATCCAAGAATGCTGCCAGGATAACCCGTTAACCTTCATGACATCTCCTGGATGAGCTGACTGCTTGAAAAATCGTCTCAAATGAAGCCACAGCTGTGAGAGCAAGAAGGAAGGATGGGCAGGATGTTTTCTTTCTTAAATTGCAAAAGACGAACCAGAAGGCAGTCCTTAGCCAGAGGCAGGCTTGTTTACTGCGGAGCGGAATGCTCAGGATGAAGGCAAGACCCATCCCGGCTGTGGGCACTGAGCAGAAGGTGCGCCCCATTATGATCATGCCCTTGTGGCAGCGGCGCTGGCCCATCCGACTGCACTCCCCCCAGCACCCGAAGGGTGAGGGGCACTAGGTAATGCAGGGGAATGGCTTGCCTCAGTAGGACGGAGGCAAGAAGAAGGGAAAGAAGTGGCAGGAGGGGACAAAAGGGAAGACAAGGCATTTAAAAAGCTGGTGGCGGGGCGAGCACATTAATTCCAAACAACAGTATACTGGCTAATAGTCGCTTCCTTCCTTCCACTCAGAATTGATAAATGTGGGTCAAGATGACAGTGGGCTAGTTCGGGGGTCCATTTCCTCGGCTGCTCACAGCCTTCTGCACCAGAGAAACAAGCACTAAGGAAATAAACAAAGCACAAGGGTACCACGGGCCAACTCTGTCCACATCCTGGATGCCCAGGGACGCACAGGTGCACACGCCCCCACGGCAGTGCCTCCCGAGCCCTTCGGGCTCTGACCCTGTCAGGACACACCGGGCACCCGCTCCTGCCCTTCCTGTCCCTGTAACCACACCCCCACGGGCCTGTCACAGTCCCGGAGATGAGCAAAGGGGGGTTCAGTAGCTGGTCTAGGTTAGGCATTTCTAAAAGTTGGTCACAAAATGATTCTCACTGGGCCAGGGCCCCCGTCGGATTTAAACCGGCCCCGAGCAGAGGGAGGGGCTGCTGCGCTCTCCTCGCACCTCAGACAGCCGACCCCTGAACCACTGCCCCCTGAACCACTGCCCCCTGAACTGCTGCCCGCCGAACTGCTGCCCCCTGAACCACTGCCCCCTGAACCACTGCCCCCCACCGCCTCCCTCCAGCTCCTTCAGGCGCTGTCAGAGAAGCAGTCTGAAACCACTCATGTTTGGTTTTCAAGGTTCTTCCAGAATATTCCCAGGGGAGTGCAGTGGCAGTAGGCAAGTGGCTTGGCAACGACTGTGTGAAAGTGGTCGGGGCATTCATGCTCCACTGGCGTTACACTGTGAGAACACAAGGTTCTCAGTTTCAACAAAACATCCAAAATAACACTATAAAAAACTTTGGTTATTTCTGTTCATTAGTAGTTTTTTAATATATCCCCTTTTCATGTTTATAGCATGCCGACTGTCCTTATATGTGAAGGACTACCCTCTTTATTTTAAGGTTTTATTTACTTGATTTCAGAGAGGAGGGAAGGGAGGAGAAAGAAAGGGAGAGAAACATCTACGTGTAGTTGCCTCTCATGTGCCCCCTACTGGGGACCTGGCCTGCAACTCAGGCATGTGTCTTGACTGGGAATCGAACCAATGACCCTTTGGTTTGCAGGCTGGCACTCAGTCCACTGAGTCACACCAGCCAGGACAAAGGACTACTATTTATGTCCTTGACTGAAGATACGTCCTTGTTGACTTAGCAATACACAAATTATGTATCATAGAAATGTACTTTAAACCCATATAATTTTATCAGCCAACGTCACCCCAATAAATTTAATTTTTACAAAAACAGGCAGTGAAAAAAATGGGGAATGGCAGTTGAGGGTTTTTGCTTAGCATTACTTTACCTTGGCTAATTTTAAATGCCTGACAACTCTACCTCAGTGACTGGGAGCCCCGCTGTCGGGCTGGTTTTTTGTTTGTTTGTCCTTACTAGCTCACAAAATCCAAAGTCTGGGAACGACTGGTCTGCGTTCCGGTTTGGAGAACACACCACAGCTTGGAGCACAAACGGGGTTCCAGAAACTGGAGACCCTCCTACTTTGCTTCATGCTTGACCACACTAAAGAAATCCTCCTCTAAAAGAAATGAGCCTGTACACCCATGAAATGGCCCTAGATCCAGCCGCTGACCTCCTGCCTACCACGAGGTGCTGACGGGTGGTCAGGATCAGAAAATCAAGTCAAAGGGTCGGCAGTCGGACGCACTTGGGGGCCGTGGCGTGGCCCATGTGTTCTCCAGTCCATTGTGGTTATCTGTACATGACACGTTTGGGAATGTCCTGTAATCGAAAATCTGTGTACTCAGAATTTCTGTTATCTCTGACCAAGGAGCTCCACTGACTTTAAAGGCACACAGGTTCTGGAGAGATTCCTGTCCCACGAACTTGGGGAAACAAAGGCACAGGGGGAAGAGCAGCTCAGCAGGAGTCGGAGCCCCCTCTGCTTCTCACATGCTCTGCGATCCAGGAACAAGCTATACCACCTTTGCCCTAAGGTTCCACGTTCCCACTCATCAGTTTCCTCCTACAGCTGCTTGCTGGACCCTGCATGCAACAATAGCACACCTGCAGGATTCTGGTCCATACACTCTGTGGACCCAAAGGACGGATAGCCAGCCACAGAGCCCAGACTGGGGAAGGGAAGTCAGACACACTTCCGTGTGCCCACAGGCAGCAGGACCCAACTTACGGGGAGAGGGATAGTCAGGGAATCCAGGGTGGCTCAGAGAGCCCTTAGGAGCAGCCTGACCCCTCAGTGACGACCCTAACTAGGTTCCTCAGTTGACCACCTACTCCAGACTGAATATGTGTGTCTCCCACAAATTCACATGAAACCCTAACATCCACTATGATGGTGGCTAGAGGTGGGGCCTGGGAAGGGTGGCCAGGTCCTGAGAGTAGAGCCCTCATGAACGGGATCAGTGCCCTTACCAAAGGGACACGGCCCTCCTACCCTGTGAGGGCTCGGCAGGGCCACCAACCAGAAATTCGCAGGCCCCACTAGATATCCAGCCTTCCCAGCCTTCAGAACTACAGGAGATAAAAGGTATCTGTGGAAGCCACCCAGTCTATGACATTCTGTCACAGAAGCCCTGCAGGTCTGAGCCACACACTTCCTCAAAGGCTGTGCATCGAGGCTCAAGGAGGAAATCTGTGTAAGGGACAAGGAGGAGATGACATTCTCACCTCCAGGGCAGCCTACCAAGGCTTCCTCCCACAAGCCACACCCACCACATCCCCACTGCTACACCCGTTCCCCCACCTGTCCTTTCACCCCTCTCGATGCACCTGTTACTCCAAAGTGGCCATCTTTATAAAATGGGGGAGAGCCAATGGTGCCTTGCCCCACAGCTGCCTCCGAGTCGTGGTGTGACAAGAGGCCAGCAGACCTCCACATGACACTTACAGGACATCCGCCTTCAGTGGGAGTCCCCTGAAGCATCTGGTGTTAGAAGAAGACAGTGGGAAGAGGGGCAAACTGAAGAAATGCTACTTCATCAAACCCTCCCGGGAACAGGGCTAAACGATAACACCTGTGCACCGTTCGCTAGGCACAAGGCGCCGGGCCAGACACCACGATGAACCCAGTTCCCACGTGAAGGGCGCTGCACCTCGGGCAGGGGCGAGACACCAAGGTCCTCTGGTGCACCTGCAGCGGGGAGGAGAGTATCTGAGGGGCCTTCGGTCATGTGTGTCACTTGTCTGCCCATCCCCACCCCTCTCCCCCCCAGTCCAAGGGAAGGGCATTTCCAGTTGGGTGTTTCTTTAAAATACTGAATTTGGTCATTAAACCTCAAAATGACCAGGAGCTGGGAGCTAAGAAAAATATTTTCATGCGACTAGCAGCAAGCTAAATGGGGAAGAAAGTTACGAGTCGCCTGAGACTCAAAGGTGCCTTCCAAGAAAGCATCCACTCTGTGTTCCCAAGAGGCCATGCCAGCACCCCTCCCTCCTCCTCCACCTTCCACAGGCCCACAAAGCCTGCATGTAGGTCAGCCTCTTCCTCGGCAGCTCCCTCCTCCGGGGCCAGGAGGCCTTGGGATAAATCACCCCAACCTAAACTCACCAGGGGATGAGCTGGCAGCCTACTCCCAGAGTCCAAGGGACCCCTCAGCCCATTACCCCCAACAGGATGATCCTCAACTCTTAGAGACACACCTGCTATTTTTAAAGAAGTTGCTGACAGCCAGCACAAGCTAACCGTTGGCTCAGGACGCTGCCCGCTGATTTGCGCAGCCCACACACAGGTGATCCGTCCGCCAGCTAGTGTGAAGGGGACGGGAACGGTGGGGGAACCACCGCAGAAAAACCTCCTCATTGTGAAGGTGCACAATCGTGGCACTGTCACAGCATAAAAGCGCTCTCTCCAGAGCAAAGAGTTATCACCCCTGGGCGCTGGCTGAGAAGCTCTGTTTGGATCCAAGTGCACAAATCAGGTGTCCTGGGACATAACGACTCGCATGAGAAAAAAATGTCATTTCTGGGCAAATTTCAGTCCAGTAACATTTATTTAATATTATGATTCACACATGCAACCTCCTCTCCCCTTCCCTCTGATGCGTAAGCTTTGTTAGAAAATAGAACCAGGAATCCAGAAATTCACAAGTTCACACAAAGCAGCACACTGAAGGGAAGGGAGAACGGGGGAAAGCTAGTCTAGAGGCCCTTCTCGCCCCATTAACTCTTATTTCACATTTCCCAAATTCTTGGTTATACAGGTTAAGATTTTACCAGAAAGTGATTCATTTGGTTTAACAACACTCTTTTCTAAAACTGCAACTACACCTGTAATGGAAGCACGGTAATTCGGTGACTCACGCCCTCCTAACCAATCAGCTCACTGCCGTCTGCAGAACAAGAGTTGAGGAAACACCTGCCTACCACGGCCAGGGCAACCTCAGATGTGATGGGCTCAGAGCCCATCGAGACGCCAAGCACTGGTTCTGATGTGACAGGATAGAGGTGGAATGCCAGATATCACGGTCACCCCCAAACCACGTACCACACCCTATACCCACTTTAGGGCACTCCAGACCCCACGTCCCTCTCAGCCGCACGCTGGGAATATTATAGCTCAAGGGGATTACAGACCAAGGAGGTTGACCTAGAAACCATCTCCAGCAAAAAGACACATGTTGCTAATGTGAAACTGAATCCCAAACTCCAAATAAACAGTATCAAAGAAAATTTTATAACAGTATAGTGATATTAGTAGTAGCTGCCTACATTTAAAATGCATTCTTAAATCAATTCAGGTCCAGAGCCTTACTCTTTACTACGCCTAAAGCAAGAACTGAACCCTGGTTGGTGTTGCTCAGTGGACTGAATGTTGGCCTGCAAACAGAGAGGTCACTGGTTTGATTCCCAGTCAGAGCACATGCCTGGATTGCAGGCCAGGTCCCTGGTTGGGGGTGTGTGAGAGGCAACCTACCGATATATCTCCCACACACTGATGTTTCTCTACATGTCCTTCTCCCTCCCTTCCCCTTTCTCTAAAAAAAGTAAATAAAATCTTTTTTCAAAAAAAGCAAGAACTGAGAGGATAGGTGAAAAATGCTAATATCACATGGAACTTACTCTGAGTCCTAATCCTTTCTACCTCCAGGGTATGTCCAGCCTAAAAGTAACTGTAAAATTAGGGCCTAAATTTCACTCACAGATACCCTGCCCAACTTGCGTGCTCCGACCATTCGGCACTGAGGTTCACTTTACGCCAGCGAAGAGTTCGAGGCGGCCGCCCCAGTGCAACGGGAGGAAGCAGCTGCCGGTTTGCATGAACATTCTGCAGGCGGCCTGTGGGCATCGGAGCACTGGGTATGCAAACACAAGGCAGAGAATTTCATCCTTATTTGGGGGCATTACCTTCACTTTAACCCACAGGCTCTGAGGGTCTCCCTACATTTGGCCTGCCCTTCTGCAAATACATAGGCTCAGCTACTAGCCTGGTCCCCAAGGCCACACAGCACTGGGGTGGAGGGAGGCACACCTCCTAGGAGCCACCGTCCTGACCCCCCAGGCCATCAGGGGTCTCAGATGCATTCCTGCTCAGGCACACCACTCCAGTCCCCTCGGACGGAGACTGACAATGGAAAGTGAATCGCAGAGTACGGCTTTGTCACTTCCCTGAACAACTGCCATCGAGGTGCCACAGCGAAACTGACTCTGGAGCCAGGCTGCCTGCCACTTAGTAGCTGTGTGACCTGGGCCAGTCCTAGAACCTGCCTGGGCCTCAGTTTTCCATTGGCTCCCTCCCGCAGGGTAGACGGGGACTCCGTGCCCTAAGATGTAGCATGTGCAGAACAGTGCCGGCACCGTTAGCAGGCGCCTGGCAACACACCTCACCGGCTTGAGCTCAACTCCATCGCCGGCAAAGCTGGGGGAGGGGATCGGAATAGACAGGCTTTCAGCCCTTGCTCCAGGACAAATCAAGAGTCCGTTCCAACAGAGTCGGGGACTTGTCCTCTTAGCTTTCTTTTTCCAGGTTATTTTCATTTTTTAAATGCTGCTTTAACCATCTTCAACTGTCCTCTCTGGACTGTTATGTTCTCTGTCCCTCACAATGCGGTGGTAGGCAGAAAAACGTGCACGCAGGGAGTGTGGGCTGCATCATCTGAGAGTGAGGAGGACCCTGGGAAGGAACCACCTACCCAATGCTCAGTTCCCGAAGCTTCGGCAGACGATGGATGTCCAGGTGGGGCTCAAACCCGCTCAGGGCTGCGGAGCTCCTCACTCGCACAGCAGTTCTGGGCCTTGCGGGAAACCTCCCCAGTCCCTTCTGCTCCTGCCTCCTGGGAACGCGGGACTGAACCAAGCAGCCACAGAGTCTGGGCGCCTGGGCCCTGAGCGTCATGACAACAGACGCGTTTACAGTTGGGAGGACTTTAAAACGTCACCTAGCTTGAAGCTCACAACTTCTCTGAGAAGTAAATGGGGCAGGTATTACTCCATCCCTAGCAAAACAGAGGGGTGGGGCAGGCTCAGCCAGTGTAAGTGACTTTGCCCACTTCCATATGAAACTACAGGCAGGACTGGAACCTATGTTTTCTCACTCCAAGTCAGGGCTTTCGGTCCATTTTTCCCACTGGGCAGTTCACAGCCATGAAATGCCCAAGTTACCCCTGCCCGTAATGAATGACACCAATGGTTCTCCCTTCCTGCTGATCCTGCCTAGATGATTCATTATGAGATGTCAGTGGTAGTCTTTACAACATACAAACAGCTTACAATGTTTATTTAGGAAATTAAAAGCATGACAAGAAAATATATATTCCTTAGAACATGAAATCTAATCTAAAACCTATAACACACAGAGCAATGATTAGCTAATAACCAACCCCATCTCCCCTCCCAGGCTAAACAAAGAATATTTTGTCCAGTTACTTTCCCCCAAATGACACCAGCCATTCACCTATCAACCACATTCTAGAAATTGCACACAATATAGTATTAAGATAATTCAACTGGTTAAAATGCTACATGATACAGTGACATCATCAGCCACAAAAGCACAAAGATCATTTAACACATGTAGGCTGTTTATTACAGAGCTATCACCCACAGGGATGGGCAACCACTCACAATAGAGTATAAATTTGTCTTGTCTGCATTTCTGAGAAGCTGTTATTTCCTATTTCAGCTTTGACCTATGTTGCCAGAGAGTCTGTTCAGAGTTTGAACAGTTAACACAGTAGACATGACGGGGCTTAGAGCGAAGACACAACTATCTTATCCACCAGCCCCCTCCCCATAAACTGCAATGTCTCCAGGAAGGCTTTGGCCACCCTGCTGTGGGGAAGTGGTCCTTTTTACTTCCAGGTGACCCTGGGATGCTGCAGTCTGAGCTGACAGTGAAGTGCTTCATGTCACAGCGGAGGGGAGCCCTGTGAGTCGAGTCTGGCTGTCTAATGGTGCAAGGAAAGGAGCTGTGGCCACCTGCACTGGGGAAACTGGAGAAAGCAGCCAGGCCGTTACAGCAAAACACCTGCAGCTCAGCCTAGAACTCAAAGTCTCCCGCAGAGAAGCCTCCACAGATGCTCCAGGAAATTCCTTCCAGGTGGAAGGATTCTTTCCAGCCTCTGTCATTACTTTCCTAAACCCAACAGATCATATTTGACGCTTAGCACACAGGAAGAGGGTGTCACGCCCATCTTGATTAACAATGCCCCATTAGGGAACCATACTTAGATCCATCCACTCAAATAAGTATTTAAGCACCAGTGTGGCAGGTGCTGGGACAGATGCACGCACCACTCAGAGGTGGTCCCTGGTCTGCACAGGTGCCTGAGGCTGCACCTCCCAATGCGTGGCCATCTCTCCTCAGTCCTGGGGCTCACTCATAGCACCTTTCTTGTGGGTTTCTATTCAAGGACCTGTGAAGTCCTCAGGGGTTATGGGAGGGCCAGCAGAGATTCCCCTTAAAGAGATGTCACAACACTGACATTAGCCAGGCCCTACATACCACCTGGTCACAGCCTCACAAACACATGAAACAGGCGGTCAGCATTAATGTGGCTGGAAATGACGCCAACTTTACAAAGCATTCTGGGTGAGTACGGCAGGATGATAGGAAGCAGGGGGAAGCCGTGCCATCCCGGGTCTAATCTGACACAGAAGCGTAACCCTCATCAAGCCCTACTTTCGTTTTTATGCCGCTACCTGCTGGGGTGGCCCACTTGCAGCAACAGGTGACCGAAACAGGAGGCCACTCCCACCAATATCCCCAAACCAAGCTGACTGCACAGCCAGTCCTGTAAGAGACCCACCGGGACCGCACACCTGGCCCTCCCAGGGCGTCTGACAGCTGTGAACAATGTAACAAGCATGTGCCTTCACATCACGTGGCTGGGGACACATCCCCATATTCCAGCTTTCTCCCAGCATCCTGAGAACACCTTCCTTAAGCTACAGCCAGGTAGGATTCTGATGTTTGCAAACTATTGCCTGTTTATACCCCCTCCCCAGGCTGCTCTGGGAAACTCCCTTGGATAAAGCGACATCTTGATGACTCTGTTATAAAGCAGAAGGCTGAAAGAATTATGTCGTGCTTATCTGCACGTGTCCATCAACAGTGCAGACACCGGCAAAAACTACCAAAAGAGCAGGGAAGAGCAGCAACAAGGAGGACCAGGTGTTTACTAGGTAGGGCTGAAGGACCCAGTTCTGCAGCACAGAGAACTGGAGGCCGCAGGCTCTGATTTATGCAGTGCCCTCACCAGACAGGTGTGCTGCCTATGTGGGAAGCACAGGGGATGTCAGGTGCAGGACAAGCCAGATGCTGAGGGCCTGGGCCCTCTGTCCTCTCTCCAGCAGGGAGGAGAAAGACTTCCCCACAGACCAGCAATTCACAGGAGTAGCACAGGCCACCAGAGCAGGGGGTCGGGTGCCATAGAAACGCAGAGGTGGCTGGGATTCTATGAGCTGGAAAGATAAAAGGGAAGGCTTTGGGGAAGCAGTAACATTTGAGCAAATCTTTGAAGGACATGCAGAGGTGGAAGAGGGTACCTGGAAGATACAGACACACAAGATACGCAGCGCCCTACGTGGGCGGAGGGGGCCTGCTGCAAGCTGGCTGGGGTGCTGGTGAACCAAGGAAGGTGACAAAAATAAAGTTGGAGAGTCAGGATTACAGTGGACCATGGAGGTCCCCAAATGCCATGCTAAGGACAGGAGACTTCGTGCTATAGGAAACTACTCTGAGTATCTGAACCTGACAAAAAGAGATCAGAACTGAGCCTCGGGAAACCTCGTGCAGCAGGCACCTGTGGGAATAGCTACCAAACACATCAGAAAAATACGAGATGTGGAATCCTGGACACAGTTTGAATAACACAGAGCCAACACTGGGGAAATCAGAGAGGCAAACTGTGTTTTAGGTGACTACAATCTTTAAATCAGAAACTGTGTTCCTTTCTGTCTAACTCCAGGCTAGCTCATTAAGAAAAAAATAGAGAGCCCTGGCGGTGTGGCTTAGTCGGTTGGAGCATCGTCCCATAGACCAAAGGGTCATGGGTTTGATTCCCGGTCACGGTATATGCCTAGATTACAACATTGCCACTTAAAATGTATGCATTCATGTATGTATAATTTATATCTCCCATCTTCCAAAAAGATTTGTAGCACAGCAATTCACTTCATACTGTCTTTTTCAGTCATTGTTTTGCCTACCTTGTCTGCCCACCTACATTATAAACTGCTTTTGAAGAGGGTTGTGTATCATACATCTCTGGTTCGTCCACAACACTCAGCCCCCAGCAGGCTATGCCGGTGCCTGACAGATTCTTGTGGATTGCCTTCTTTCACTCCCAGCCTTAGTAATGCCATTTTGGGGAAAATGTCTCTCTAAATTGCCCATAACTCCTGGCCAGTCACCTTCCAGAAAGCAAGTCAGTTTCATTTTTAAGTATCACTTTTTAAAAATTTATCTAAAGCTCAAGTTTTGGGAACCCTTCTTTCAAGAACTGGAAATACAAGACGTAAATGAAGTTTCCCTCTGAAGGAGCTAACAAAGGGGGTTCGTGGCAGACAGACACCAGATGCATCGTGGGTAAGGAGTCCTGTGCCTGCTAACAGGGTGCCATGAATGGAATGTGTCCCCCCAAACACCCCAGTGTGACGGTGTCTGCAGGTGGGGTCCCTGGGGGTGATGAGGTCACCAGGGTGGAGCCCTCATGAATAGGATCAGTGCCCTTCTTGAGGCTGCAGAGAGCAGAGCTCGCCACTTCCGCTGCGTGAGGCCAAGTGAGCAGACAGCTGTCCATGTGCCAGGCAGCAGGGCCTCGCCGAAGACTGGGTCTGCCTCAGCCCTGGTCTCGGGCGCCCCTGCCTCCAAACCGGGACAAAGAAGTTACTGCTGTTCATGGACCACTCAGTCTGCGGTAGTCTGCGACAGCAGCCCGATGGCTTACGATGCAGGGATTCTGGGAAACAGCAGCAGGATGTTGACCAATACCCCTCGCTGGGTTTGTCTCCACACCCCTGCGGAGCTCAACAACCACATTTATATGCTCCACAATCAGCGT
Organism: Tonatia bakeri; assembly: GCA_004024845.1. Lineage (NCBI taxonomy): Eukaryota > Metazoa > Chordata > Mammalia > Chiroptera > Phyllostomidae > Tonatia > Tonatia bakeri. The sequence continues at coordinate 82,304 of PVIA01004741.1, forward strand.
TTCTCCTAAACCGGGAAATGACCACCATCCCACCATGGGCGGCTGGGTTTTCTGCCACTGTTCCTCCTGGTGCTCCCTTTTACAGCCTTGGTTTAAAGAAAAAAATCACCAAGATTTCAAAATGAAATTTTAAAAAATCAAAGCAGAGTAGCTCCTGGGCACCATGTGTCTCCAGTCTTCCCACAGCTGACCCGGCACACATCACAGTGCAGTACAGGTGGCTGCCACCTCTTGGATCTATGTGGAAAGAACCGCACTGCCCTGCCACCTCCCCATAACGTGGCCCCACATCCCCTGTAGCATTAGTGAGGGTTTCCCGAATCCATAGTCAAGTGAGCTTTGTTCTAAGTTCTGAGTCTGGAACTCAAAATTCACTTTTCCATAGAAACAACCCCAGAAGTGGCAGGTTCCCTGGACAGGCCCAAAGTGTAGTAAACATCTGTTTCTCTGAGGAAGCGCCTTTTAAATCACGTATCAGCAGGTGTGCGCCTGGGCATCCTTGTGCCTTGGGCATAAGGGAATTCCCTTAGTTGGGGTGGGGGCGGGGGCCACTGGTACATATAGGTGTGATGCGTTGCAGCCGCTCGCCACCTGACCACAGGAAACCGGACAAAGTCCTCTAATATAAAGATCTATAAAGCACTTATTAAATAGCTGGCAGCCCATCGCACAGCAGTTTTGATTCACCGATGTGCATTTAGGGATATAAATGTCGTACACTCCCCACCTATACCCAGGTTGATAGAAGTTCTCTCCTCTCACGCCCTTTAGCACGCTCTCTGAAAAGCCTCCAATGGCATACAAATAGCACTCAGTCAGATTATTTGCATGCTTGTCCTTTCATTCTCAGAGATCCAGTCACCACCCCCACGCACACTAGAGCTATCACTACCATTTACAGACGACAGTTCATAATTTTCAATGACACGAATCACCCCTGAACCCTCACAGCCACCCCGTGAAGCGGGCCCCTCAGAGGTGAAGGGATGTGTCTAAAACCAAAAGCAGCTGGTAGCCCCCAAACATCAACCCAAATCTGGCTACGATTCTGCCTTCTTTCCGGGTTCCAGGCTGCTTCTCTCCGCACGCCAGAGGCTCTCAGGGACCCCGACAGCCACGTGCTTATCAAGTGAGCCACGTGCCCCAGAGCAACCTGACTTACTGCCACACCTGCTACACGTGGCTCAGCACCCCAACTTCTGTTTGGTGTCTGCTTGCTTCTTCTGCAGACTTAAACTGCCACTGACTTGCAGGTTTGCACTGAAAATTTCTCCAAACTTTTAGTGCCAACACACTAAAGGGGGAAATGGGACCAGAAAGGCAAAGGTCTGGCCAAGGGGGCGATGGTGGTCCGAGGCCACCCTTAAAGGTCTGGGAGAAACAGGGGACTGGTGGGGTGACCTAGTCAGGGCACCCCCAGCTGGGCTGTCACTGGACTGACAGGCACACAGACTGGGGCTATTTCAGGCCTGCTACTCCACGAGAGTCTAGCATCTGCTATGCTTCTGCAGCTTTCTAATTTCAGCGGCAGAGACCAAGTCCGGGAAATGAAGCAGACACATCCGAGGGCCTGCAGAAACAAAGAGCCCAAATGAATCACTGTCTGCCTGGAAGGGATTTCAAATAAGTTTCAAAAGATGGAAAGAAAAGATTAAAAGAGGAAAATGACAGACAAGAAAACCAGAGTAACAGAGACAGCCCTAAACTGAGATTCGGAAGGATCACAAAACCAAGAAACAGCGACGAGAGGCACTCAAAGGGATGGCTAGGTCTTGTATTTAAACAGTGAGTGCAGGAGACTAGACAGGGTAGGTGACAAGCCCAAGGTCACACAGCTTTGTGTGGAAGTGAGGTCAGGGTGCAGAGCTCCTGCTTCTGGGCACCGTTCTAACATCCCTCAGTAAAGCGGGCTGTGTCAGAAGCCCGTGACTTTGGCCAAGAGTCAGTTTTTAAATGAAGAAGCATGCAGTCTACTCACAGGGCTCTAAAAGAATCATAAAGGTGCCAAGGCATCCAGGAGGCTCCTGGAAGAGGTCGTCAAACACTTAGCTGAACTGTGACTTTCCGGCTTTCCTACAGGATGATATCGGATTTCCTAAAGCCACCCTCGTGAATGAACGCCAGTGACATACTAGCGCTGAACATGAAATACAGGGGGGGAGGAAAGGACACTGGTGAGCAGGAAAAGAACACACTCAGTAAATGCTCCGATGTTAGTTAACTCACCAAGCTGCTGAATAAACGTCAAGGCTGTTGGGCCCCCAAAATAACTCCAAGCATCTGAGTGTCTGAGCATGACATAAAAATTCAGAACCCATAAAAAACAGCTGACAGATTAGACAGCGCTCATTTTTTAAAAACTCTCCATAAACAAATTTAAAAATGAATGACAGAAGAGGAGAAGAAACATCCACAAATGCACAGAGAAAGGCTTAAATCTTTTATTCTCAAAACACCTATAAATCAGGAATAAAACCAACGAACAGCCTGTGAACAGACAATCCACCAAAGAAATACAAAGAGCCAACCAACATATAAAAAGGGGCCTGACCTCACTCGTGATTCAAGAAATGACCGATAAGCAATGAGGTGCCATTTTTAAACCTCTCCATTTTGCAACATATCAGACAATTGGAAACACCAAGAAGTGAGGACATGTATACACCCATTCTGTTGACAGAAATGCAAAACCCATTCAACCTGGAGGACAACTTGACCTAGTCAGGCCAAGTCTAGGAGCCTCCTCCCAAAGCACCGGGCCTGGCGAAGAAGGAAATGCACAGAGACACGAACGGCAGCACGGCTTGTAACTGTAGAGAGAGAGAACTGGGCCCAGATTTCCCTCCGCGGTGGCGTGGGGACGTACTGCGCAGCCATCCTGCAAACCTCGCAGTTGCTAACACGGAGGAGCAGACTCTGTGACCTGGCAAGATAAGGTATGTTAAATAGAAAACGTAAGTTAAAAAACATTATATGTAGGATGGTCCTTATTTTGTTTTTTTAAAAACACGGACCTGCGTGTGGATACAAAGGGCTAGTCTGGACAGAGTCTGCACCAAAACTTATAGCTCACCTCTGAGCAGAGCAGGTGGGCTTAGCAGGAAGGGGGAAAGTGGTACGATTATGGATGATACTTACTTTCCTGATTATTTTCTGTGTCTTCTCAATTTTCAAAAATGCTCACAAGTTCTTTTGTGGTCATAATAAGTCAATTAAAATATTAAAGATTTCATAACAAAATGCATAGAAAACAGCAGTTCATTCCATCCAGGAGAACCGTGCAGGGGACCCTCCCTCTACTCTACTGCTGCAACATTTATCAGAAAAAGGAGAAAATATACGCAGGTTACTAGTGATTTCATCAGACTTAACACAGACTGAGCGCCCTGGTGCTCCCAGAATTGCTTACGCCCACACCTGGTTCGGAACACACGACACCACTCATCGGGGTGCTGACTCTCTGCAACGGTGAGGCCACCGACAACCGAACCAGGACTCACTGCAGACCTGTCCCTCCACGAGCACCTGCGTGTTTGAACATCTCCTGCACGACCGTTCCTACACCAGGATGTTCCTGAGTGCAGGAGGCAACAAAATGCCTCCTGCTCAACTGTCCCCTGCTGTCCTGGTCTGTCTGACAAAGCCATTCATCCTTCAGGGACTGGGGACTGACACCTTGGCAAGGCCAGAAATTCCACCTGTGAAACAGAAGCAGGAGTAAGTACCCGCATTTCCCTCCTCTGCTCACCAAGGCCTGCAGGTAACCCGCGAAATCAAGGGACTGGAGCAAGGCCTTGGGAACAAACACAGTAAGAGCAGCCTTACGACTGGGCATTTCTGCTTTGCCGCCAGACACCTGGGGCCTGCTGGCCTGTTGGAGCACGCATGCGCGCTGGGGTCCAGGAAGGTGCGCATGGGGTCTGCACTGAGCCCAGCCTCCTCGGGGACAAGGGCCAGCATCTGTGGGGCTGGCGGTTTGGGGGTAACAATCTGTATCATTTAACAGCCACAGTTATGGGAATGAACCCCACGGCCTAGGCTGACCAGCACTCACTTCAGCCACATGTACAAGGCAGGCCCACAGCACAGCGGGCCCCATGTGGGAATGACCCACCAGAGCTTATGCACCCAGACGTGACTCATGCCACTCAGAGCAATCTTCCAACAACTGGAATGACAGCTGTTACGGCTCCTCCAGGAGCCATGTTCAGAGGCTTTATGCCTTCAAGTGTCCTTGGGGTGAAAACGTTCCATCTTTAGAGAGGGAATGGAATTATTTGAAGGTTGAGTGTAGGTCTGCCCCATGTTGAGTAAAGGAGGTAGGTCAGTACCTCCCACCTCCCAATCCTAACTCTCTTACGGAACCAATCCATTGCCCTGGTCACCAAGCCCAGGACCCTGGTGAAGAGTTTCTTCTGCCTCATGTCTCTACACCCAACTAGGATTCCCACGTAATTTACTCCTGCTTCCTGTCCTGTTCCCAAGTCCTCTCCTCAGACTGTAACATCCCACTGGCCCCCAACCCTGGACTCCAGGTGGGCTCTTGAGTGTGGCCACAACGTGCTCCCACCTCTGGACACATCTGCCCTCCGCTCCTCAGGGAGACCCCACTGAGCCTGAACAGACCCTGCGTCCTCCCGACTCCCACCCCCAGGGCCAGTGTGGAGGGGAACGCTCACTGCCCTGTACGTCAGCCGAAGGGAATTACTCCCTTTCTGGAGCCAGCCCCCGGATTTTCAAAATATGGCTGCTGATACGGTGCCTCTTCCTGGCATACCCACTCCCTCTCCTATCTTAGTCTCTTGAAATCCACCCCATCCTTCAGGGCTGAAGCTGGATCTGACTTTCCTCCCACATCCATTCCCCACAGATGAGCCTCTCAAATCCGGCCTCTCTCGTGGCACACCCATGCATCCTGGTAGGTCCCGCAGCCGATCACACACTTACCCGGCCAGCCTGCAGGCTCCCTGAAAGCAGGCGCCATGCCTCAACCAGTCCTCTGACTCCCAGCCCTACTGTACCACCTGGCCCGCTGGAAATCCTCAATGCAGCCCTGGCTGGTGTGGCTAGTAGCTCGGTGTCTTCCCACAAAGCAAAGGTTGCCCGTTTGATTCCCCGTCAGGACACAGGTCTGGGTTGTGGGCTCAGTCCCCATCAGGGCACGTTCGAGAGGCAACTGATCAATGTTTCTCTCCCTTTCTCCCTCTTTTCCCCTCTAAAAATAAATAATAATAAAATTTTTAAAAAGAGGTCCTCAATACAGACTTATTTGATTGTTATGATGAGACATATTTGGTTCAAATATAATTTATTAAATGACTTGACGCAATCATCAAGAGAAGCCCCACAACTTCCTGAGCAGTGGCGGTGTGGTCGGAGGAGTCCTCAGGTGACTTCAGTCGCCGGCGGGACTCACGCAGACGCGCCAGGTCTGCTGTGTTTGCAGGACACCAGGCATCCCTTCGCAGCAGCAGCACGCAGGCTTGTTTTCCAGACAATACACACGATGGGCGTCACGGCACAGAGCCTCAGGCTCCGAAGACGGTGCCCCCGAGCGACACCAAGTGGCGGGCAGGGAAGGAGCGTGACCCTCCGACACGAGGCCCGAGCCTGCCAGGTGCAGAGGCGAAGCCTCGACAGCTCACGAAGCGGCTGCAGGTGCCAAAGGCCCCGGTGCCAGCAGGGAAACCAGGGCAGTAGATCAGAGACGCCCCGGTGAAACCAGCGTTCACGCGGACCCGAGACGGAGCAGGGAAACCGGAGATGGCCCGACTCGGGACTGACAAAGAAAAGTCACCAGCCAGCAAACTGACACCCAGCCCTGAATAAGGGAGAAACTACACGCTGCTTTGCCAAAGAGCTAGTAGTGCGAGCCAGGGAAGGACAAGGCTGACCTGTCTCCCCGAAGGCTGGGCAGCAGACCCGCTCTGAAGACAAGAGTAAACGAGTCCCTGTGGACTGAAGTGTTTCCTTTAAGTGTGCCTCTGGGACACGCTTTGCTCATGTCTAACGCTCTCCGTCATGCAGGTCCGTGTGTGTGTTCACGCGGTGGTATGCTGTGCTGTAATAACAGTTAATACAGATTCGTGGGGATACCACTTTGCTTAAAGGCAGTTGTGTGTCTCATCGGTACATTGCTCACACTGTTTAAGGGCCGAGGTATCAACTGGCTGATTCCAATCATAATGTCCATGTTAGAGGTCCCCGAGATCCCCATCAAAATCAATACTGACGTACCCATCAACTGTGCCAAGCTGGCTGCTGGCCTGAAGGAAGGAGAGAAGGAGAAAAACACTGCCCTTACCTTCACGTGGCTCGTAAGCTACAACTCAGTCTGTGTGCTGCCGGAGTGAGTGCGGTGAACCTCAACTCAGCTTTGAACACAGCTGGGGGTTCAAGTGTGTGGCACAGGCTGGAAGTGCAGTAGCGTAGGGCCTGGGCTGACTGGCAGGGCTGCCAGAGATGGTAGGATTTAGACAGAAGGAAAAGAAAAGCCAAAGGCGGAGGACCAGGAATGAACTAATGCAGGTGATAATAATGAAAGCAAGACAACGAACATGGTGAGCTGTCCGATGCAATCAAAGCCACCTGCTCTTAAAGCACAGGTCAGTCAGGTACCAGCAGCAACTGAGGGGTGACTCAGGGAAGAGACCTTCACTGGGGGAGCAGGTCAGACCTGGGAGCCTTAGATCCATGCACCCAATTGCTGTATTCAAGAAGAAAACTCCAGCCCTGGTTGGTGTGGCTTCGTGGATTGAGTGCCGTCCTGTGAGCCAAAAGGTTGCTGGTTCGGTTCCCAGACAGGGCAGGGCGCATGCCTGGGTTGCAGGCTGGGTCCCTGGTAGAGAGTGTGCGAGAGGCAACTAATCAATGTGTCTCTCGCACATTGATGTTTCTCTCCCTCTCTCCCTCCCTTCCCCCTCTCTAAAAGTAAATAAAACCTTAAAAAGAAGAAAACCCTGAGGATGCCAGGTCCTTCGGCTCCCTGTGGGCCTCCCTCAGCAGCCAGCCTCCCTCAGCAGCCGGCCACCCAATGACACAGCACGTCCTTGTGCTCCCCCGAGTGAGGCTGAGGACACAGAGCAATGGCTCCCATCTGGGCCATCCCAGCACAGCCATCTGAGCAGAGCGACCCTGGCAACCGCTGTCAGACCTCAAGCACAAGGGTCCCGTTCGGTGTCCGTCTAATCCACCTGCTCTGACCATAGACACAATCCGCGCCACCGTGTGTCACTCGGGGGTCTCGACAAAGTCTGTGGTTGCACACATCCCACTAAGACCCACCTGTGTCCTTGCCTTTGGTACCTATCGCTCAGAATCAAAACAGAACTCGACAAGGGGTGAAAAACCAGCTCTAACGGAAAGTGCATGTCAGGCAATAGTGGGAAATGGTTGGGACGGGAAAGCAGGGCAGGTGACGAAGGCCCTTCAGCACTGGGGGCTGTCACAGATTCCAGAGAGGTGAGCGACAGGTGAAGACTGTGCCTCAGCATGGGTCGTCCAGCAGCAGGGACACACACAGTAGCGGCCCTGGGAGAGGTGAAAGAACAGAAACTTGACCAGATGCCTGAGCTCCTTCCACTCCCAAAGGCCTGGCTCGGATGCAGAGCCACCAGCTGCGCCTTGTGGGTGAGTAACATGCAGGTGGTTCCTAAGATCCTCACCTTCAAGGGTTCACCCCAGAACACAACACTCTTACTCTAAATGAGAGGTTCTCGGCCAGGGGTGACCTTGACCCCTAGGGGACATTTGTTGACAAAAGTCTGGAGACTTTTTTTTGGTTGAAAGCTACACTTTAAAGTGGTGTGGATGGACTTGCACGTCCTTTCTGCAACTGTCCAGTGTGCATTTGCACAATGGTTAGCTGAGGAATGCAAGGTATCTTGCAGTTATTTCTTTCTCCTGCAAAGACAACTGGCTCCATTGATGGCAATGGGCATCCAACATTACAACACATTATTTATTACCTTTACCCACTGCCAAAGGGCTAACTAAATACAGACAAACACTTAAGGGGCCCACGTGCCTGCCATGGGCTCACTGGGCGGCTAAAGACCCTAGATGTTGGACCAGGGCTCCCTGGTCCTCACACAGACCCTTGTGTCCTCAGGTCACCATCAGCAACTCTCCTCCCCCAACGCAGCGGGCATCTCCCAAGCTCAGAGCCAAGACGCACAGCCCAGGCGCGTCAGCAAAGCCCTGGCTGGAGAATGGAGGAAGAGCACAGAAAACCCACACACAGGCATGGTCCAGTGACAGCAAGGAAGGGGCCTATTTTTTTCCCCACATTCACACATCTGTTTGCATATTCACTGGAGTGAATTCTTAAATGACTAATTCACGGTTTCACTTTGTCATGGTTAAAAGCAAGCATTTTATGTGACATCTGCTTCTACTAAATCAGCAGCTTGTTTCCTCCTGAGCTGTCACACTGAAGACAGCGATGCAGGACACTGGGGCTGCCACTCCAGTGGGGGCTCGAGAGATCACCTCTCCCGGTGTGGGAATCCCGCTTCGCCGAGCATCTATGAAGTGCCTACTACTGTGTGGCAACTGGCCCGTCAATAGCAAGCAAACCTCTGCTGCCACACTCACAGCTAGCCTTACGTGACGTTCAAGTAGAAAACAACCCGCATGGTATGGAGGGTGCCCACCACCCTCTCCATGCAGTTCCTTACTCTTCCCCCAAAGCACAGAATACGGACTGGCTTGATTCCAGGACACTGACTCGGTCACAGTCACTGGGGTCCAGAGGTCCTACGTGCTTCTCCCCTCTCTGCACCCTCCCTCCTCCAGCTCAAGGGGGCAGCAAATGGACCAGAGCTCACGGTTGCTCCATGTCAGGCCCACTCCCTGCTCTCTCCTTCCTGTCTTTGCTTTGCAGGGGACAGCCAGAGGACTGCAAGGCCCATGGCCATGGATGTGGCTCAGGGGGAGCCAGCGCCGCCTCCCGAAACCTCAACACTCCAACCCAGAACCCTGCCTGGGAAGACACTGAGCTTGGGGCCCATCCAAACCTGGTGGAACTGTGTTTACTCTTTGGCAGTTGTCCCTCAAGGAGGCCACAAGAGAGGCTGGTACTCAGTGAGGCGGCAGTCAGGTGTCCCTGAGTCCCTGACCAGGTAACCAGCCTGCCGACCTCACCCAGCCCTGGTCCACGGAGGGGGACTCTTCCCAAGGTGGTGGCAGTGCTTAGTGGACAAGAGTATGGATTCCACCTTTGTCCAGCGGGTAGGCAAATATTTGAATGAATAAACAGTGTTTACTCCCATTTTACATAACAGTGGGGTACTTAATTGGCAAGACTAAGGACCTTGTCAAGCATGTATTATGGGGAATTACCAGAGCCAGGATCTGACCTGAGATCAGTGGGGACTCCAAAGCAATGCTCTGAATCCGCCCTGCCTCCCGCCTTGAGTCGGTCAAAGGTGCCCGTTTTCTTATTCCTACCCATGCGTCACTCAGACCGGCCACTCACTGTCCACGAATGCAGAGCCCTGGCGTGCAGGGCAGCCTGGGGATGAAAGCTAAGGAACCAAACTTTTACTCATTAGCAAACATTTCCGAAGATGTCTGTAGCAAGGATTGGTGAAAGTAAGTTCATTAGGGATAATAACCACCTGAATGGTCTTGAAAATGTAGAGTATGAGTCTGTCAGAAAATACATAGATAAAAAAGAGAATACAGTGAAAAACAGGACTAAGCAGTAAAGCACCAAGCCCACACCTATGGATTCAGGTTGGAAAATGCATTACTACACAGAAACCCTCAGAAGAAGATCCCGCAGCCACCGTGCCCCACGGACAGAACAGCGGCAGATGTGAGAGCCACTCTGAAATGGTCATAATAAAGGGGTTTCTATAATGCTGAGGTTTCCGCTCAGGGCTACATCACAGACTTTCATTCTTCGGTGAAGACTGTGAATGAAAAGGGGGCGCGTAATAAATCTGACAGAGGTCAGGGGTCACATGGCAGACCTGACCAGCTCAGCGGCCAGAAGTAACCACACACGATGGCCGGATTGCAAGTTCCTAACTGGGCAGGTCGCAGCAGGGAGTCACGTCCCAGGACTGCAGCTTCCTTAGCACAAGTCAGCCTTGGGGACCTTAAGTGAGCTCTGCCCATTCCTCTTCCGCATCTAGGAAATGTACCTTTGGAACGTCTGAGTGATTTTCTTTTCCAGACCCCCTCAAAGGCACAAGTGCACGCACTGGAGCACAAGACCATGGAAACCCTCATTGTTATCTTGCTCCCTGTGGCCACCTCCACGTGCCGTAAACGCTCATTATTAATTATCCTGTAGGGACCCACGTAACAGAGGTGTGTGGTTCTCCATTTTGCTTTTCATCGAATCCCAGAGGTTTCCCCACTTTGCTCTCTCCCGCCCCCTTAAGCTACCACCAATGGATTTCATGTAACCCCCTCACGCCTTCTCCTTTGGTCCTAATGTATAAAACCAGCTGCAAAACCGCCACTCACCAGAGCATCTTTTCCATCCACTGAGATTTTGATTTGAGCATGTCCTCAAAATTTTGGCTCAAATAAACTCTTATAAAAACTCTTCTACAGGCTGGACATTCTTTCCTTGACAAGATCACATTAAATAAGGAAATGGTGGGGGGGGGGAGGAGACAAAATACTCAGATTAGGGCCAAGATTACTAGACTGGGAACTGCTGCTGTGTCTTTTACTCTCAATATTGTTGACACTTTGGTTTAACTGCTACCAATTCCAGGGTATATAATGAGGCCGGCACTAAAGGTATCCCTACCCTCACTTAAGTACCATTTCAGCAAAAGTGTATTACAATCAGCGGAGAAGTCAAATAAAAGACATATCTTACCAAAGCAAATTCTATTCATAAAACCACCAAATCCCCACCCTGCAAAGGGCACGGAGCAGTAAATGATGTTGTTAGATTAGTCACAGGTCGAAACACCCAGCTTCAAGATCAGATTTAAATTAACAGGCAGACTAATAGGCCCTTCTGGGTTTTATCCTCTTTGCAAGTTCCAGAGGTCTCCAGACAGATTGCATCTGTCACTCAAATACACGTGCGCTGTGGTAAACTAGTTAAGACAAAACTCAGAAGAACCAGGAATCTACTAGAACCCTATCTTCTTTAAGGAGTGGGTGATAACTAAGACCTGTAATGGCCATTACAGTTCCTTCCATTGCTGTATGTCTGCAGAATGTTTTGCAGTTACCACCTGTAGACGTTAAAGGTCCTTAACTTCTCTGTAGATTAGGCTGGTAAGTTCTCTCGTTAAGGTAAAGCTGCAAGCTTACTAACTGAACGTCACGACGTTAGCCTTCCCGGTCACTTCTTTAACCCACTGAAGGACTGGAGCACGCGCAAGAGTCACCTGGAGACCCTCGTGCGATGCACTTATCGGGCGCCTGCCAGGTGCCGAGCAGGCTCTACACATCGGGGTACTAGAGGGGGGCAGGCAAGGGCGCTACACTCACAGAACGCACATTCTAGTGGCAAAGACAGAAAAAATCAGACGCACAGCCACCCGAGTCTCAGAAACTGCACAGCGCCTGAACCAACCAAGCACTGCCAGCACTGTCTTCCTTTGAACACGCACTGTGGGTGATGCTCGACACGGTTACTCCCCACAGAGAACCTCTTCTGTCTGCCCCAAGGAAAGGCAGACCCTTCCCGTCCCGACCAGCCCGAGTACACACTTCCAGCATAGCAATGAACTTCCAGTGAAGGCTTCTAAATGGACAACCAGTAGAAGCTCAACAACTGTTTGATCCCTGATCAATAACGCTGACCAGCAACAAGGCTAAAATCCCTATTGTCTAACACGTGAATGAGACTAGCGACAAGACTAAAGCTCCTATTGTCTAAGACTCGAATTAAAACAACCCAGTCCCAAACAGCTTAACGCCCAGTGTGGTACCCTCCTGGGTTCCCCGCACCCACGCTGAATGGAAACAAACTGGGTCATTACTTCAATGAGACATTTGTTAATGCAACACAAGCATCAAACCCCAAACACCCAAGCCCATCACCAACATCCAACTTTCAAATCGTTTCATTTAATTAAGGCTCTATGGAAGCTGAATGACTGCTTACATGGTATAATGTACCATAAAACCCTTTCGAATCGATGGCTGTTTCCTGAAGAGGCATTTTCCCCGGGGCCTCTGGTCCCTTGCCCTGCCCCACCCCCATCACCAAGCAGGCATTCTCTACAGCTCCCAACCACACCCTCCAAAACATCCCTGTTCAGCACCTGTGGTTGGCGCTGCCTTGAGTACTGGGCACAGAACCGCGAGCCATATGGACAAACGCCCTGCCCTCAGGAGGTTGATACCATTCTAAAGCAGTTTCCAGTGGCGCCTTAACACAAAACCAGAAGCCTGCCCTGCTCCCCCAAGAGTCACTGGTGCCTCCCTGCCACCGTGACAGATTTTTCCCACTTCACTGAGGGGCTCACCATGACTCGGAAGCAGATAACTACACTCTACATTTGTGCTAAAAATTAGGGACAAGTGGTCATCAGAGGAAAAGCCCATCACTGGGCCACGGCACGTGGCTTAATTATGGTTTAATTATTCAAATCAGAGCCACTATTTCCTTTTCTTTATGTCTGAACAGGAAGTGGAGCCTTGTAGTTACTGGATTCAGATAAGGAACTGCAGTTCATTTCTGCACATTAAAGAACGTCGGAGAGAGCATCAGCCGCCCAGAAAGACATGCTGCGGAGCCCATGAGGGCTGACGCCAGAGTGGGGGTTCTGTCGTGGGTGCCTCAGAGGAGCCTCTTTCCCACCCCTGCCCTGGCTTTCACTGATCCCCCGTGGGAGCAGCTCGGGCTGCAGTGAGTATCCCACAGGCCTCTCAAATGCTATTTTAGCTTAAAGTACATGGGAGCTGAGCTTTTGTCCAAAGCCTAAAGAGCTGCTACCCCAGCTGAAAAAAGCACACACAATTAATTTATTTGATCGATTTCCCAAGTTAAGTCTCTGACTGAACAAATGGGATCAGATTGCAAGAGATTAAACTTCCATCTCCCAGTCCCATTTACAGCGTTAAAGTCTACCCACCACCTGAGCCTGGCTTTGTGGTGCTTTGCCCCCTCTCCTGGCAGCACCCGGCCCGCCGGGCTCCTCCTCCATCTGGCTCGGCGCTGGCTCCGAGCAATGGGCAGGTGCTGCGATCAGCATTTTGCAGAGAAGTAAACTGAGGCACAGGTATAAGGAGCAAAAGGTGGTAGAATTTGGTTTTCTTTCTTAAAAACACCATGTTGTTATTATAATACTTCATGCTATGTGCAATTTGGAGAATGCACAGAAAGTTAAGTTATGGGTGGCCAGAGAGAAGGGAAGCCCATGTCTCCACTGTGGCCCAAGGCTTCAGTTAGTGGGCTCCTGGGAGGCCCTCCATCCATTCTCCAATCGTTCTCACTGGGTCAGGCCAGCCGTCCGCACACCATCCACACACCGTTCACACACCGTTCACACACCGTTCACACACCGTTCACACACCGTCCACACACCGTCCACACACCGTCCACACACCGGCAGAAGGAAGAAGCTGTTTGGGCATCACAAGGGAGGGAGGGAAAGTGCCACCCGCCACCTCTTCTATTTTATAGACGGGCACCTGCAACTACAGAATCCATATCCACAAGAAATAGTTCCCCAAAACCTTAGAGCTGGGCAGATGACACAACGCTGTGACCAAAAATGTGTGTTTGGTAAAAATGCGTGGCAACTGCTGTCATTTAGACCAAGAAATGGCCTCCTGCTTGCAGCACAAACCGGGAGGCAGTGGGGAGGGCAGTGGGGGGGGAGGGCAGGCGGGAGGAAGACGAAAGAGGAGCGTTCAGGAGGCAGAAGCTCCTCCCCCACGCTGTGCAGTGCGGTGCGGTGCGGTGTGGGGCCACAGCTCAGCCCAGAACGACCTGCTCACCAGCCTCACAGGGGGATCCTGAATAGTAATTAATATGTTTAAAGCAATTAACACCTAGCCTAACACAGAGCACGAGCTTCATATACATTAACTATTATCATTAAATCCAGGGGGAGGCTTTGGATGACCGAGACCTCCAACCACCTATGCTGAAGTGACACTTGGGAAGTTTGCGAACTATCACTGACTGATACTTTGGGAAAACACAATCAAAATGAATCGCTAGGAAAAGTCACACGCTCGAATGCCACAGCAACGTCAAACTCACTTCTCAACTCACTTCTCAAACGGTTCAACCCACTTCTGAGCACCTTCCGGAGCTGCACTACCTCATCCAGACAGCGCCTTGGAAGGCTCGTCCCGTCAGAAACACCAAACAATCCGCAAAGAGCCCAGGGGGCTGCCCCGTTTCCGAAGGCAGCTGGCTCCTAACTAAGGGGTGACTGAGGCCTTGGGAAGAACCAGGCTTATGTAATAAAGTTGCATAACCCGTCCCCGACCCAGACGTTTGCCTGAGCTGGGCAGGCACGTTCCAGTGCCAGCTGACTCCTTCGGAGCCTCAGCTCACACTGCCTCAGAGAGAGCTGGGCAAAGGGCCAAAGGACAAGGGCCGAAATGAAGGCTCATCCCTCTCTCTACCTGACGGGTCGGGGCCACTGCCCCCGCAGCAAACGGGCAGTGGGCACGAGAGGCTGGGGGTTGCTGGAGAGACCAGTGATACTGGTGTTCGGTCCACAGGCAAAGCATGTGGTGAGGCAGCTAACTCCTCAGAAAAGCGTATTCTTCAGGGAACATACCCACGGCGACCTGCCTGCCCCCCTTTCCTCACCCAGGAGGCTCCTAGTCGCTCCACAGAGCAGTTTGCAAATCACAGAGGGAACAGAGAAAACACCGGAAATCCAAAAGACCAGGGCTGTGCTCTGGGCTGCACCACTAACAGGGGGTTCGATCCCACTAACAAGAGGTTCGATCTTGGACAAAGTACTTCCGTGCCTCGAGCCTCAGATTCCTGCTCACCAGTACACACAAGAGAAGCAAGGCTGAAATGGTTGTCAGGACCCCGATCGGGGCTGCCCCCCGGTTTGCACTGGCCTGTCATTTACACCTGACTCCATCCCTGCACCTGTCCTTTGCTCCATCCTGTTACTGACAATAGCTCCCCATGTCAGGCTGGGGTGACGGCCTGAATTTCCTGCTCTCCCACAGCCCCTGCACTCCCCGAATACACTGCAAGGTCCCCTCCCCCACACTCCTCACAATACTCAGACAGGAGCGGGTCCTGGGCTAGACTCAATTAGCCTCATGTAAGGGAGGCTGATGGTCTGTAACCACTTCCTCTCAAAGAGAACATCCACTCCCCCTTCACCAGCAGCCACTGAGCGCCTACTGTGGCCAGGCCCCGTGCCCGACTCGAGAGAGACAGTGGTAAGAAAGCACTGTCCCTGTCCTCACAGAGCTGAGGGTGGACGCAGAAGCTCATGAAGTCCATGGGGGCTGGGAGTCTCATCATTAGCAGGGCTTCAAAACCTCACAGAGCAGCATTCTTGGACCGATGACTCCAATGTTTAAATACCTGTTACCAGATTATCTGCGTGCACTGCGTTGAGGGATTTTTAGGAGCAGTAAATGGACTTTCTGGTGAGGATTCTGTGTGCGTATCTACTGTGTGAGATTTGGGGGATCTGTTTACTTTTCAAAGGTAGTAGTTCACTCCTTCTCTTCCATTTCTGAAAAAACAGGCTTGGAACGTTTCCAGCAGCAGCTAGTGACAGACGACACGAAAAACAACTAACACCACATCTTCACTCCTTCCACCTCCTACCCAGCCTGCCCCCAGCCTCCCCGCGACTTCGACACTGAACTGAAATGTAGTGATTTTCCTAATAAGCGAACTAATGTTTTCCTAGAAAAGGATTCAAAATGGGTCAAATTTGAGAAAAACTGCAAGTCTGGGGCAGAATCCTGAGACTCGTCACACCAGGCATCCCTGCGATCCTGAGAGACCTGAGTTCTCGGCTAGTGGACGCACAGCAGCTGCCCTCAGTGCCCCAGGGACACTCATCACTCTAACAGCCTCCCCTCCGCTGCCGGATGGAGGATGGAGCACTTCCGGAGCAGAGTGGCCCTCGTCACTTATTTCCCCGTCCACAGCCATCACCCGGGTGCTCTGCACTCAGTCTTTAGAAGTTTGCTGTCACTCAGTGACAATGGGGCCCTGGGTGCTTGCTTCCCAAACCTGAAAGAGGAAAGCTCAGACATGAGTCAAGAAGCAGTTTTTCCAATGAAGGACACAGGCTTGATTACCCTGACCACCCCCCACCCCCCAAAACAAGACCTGCAGCATTTACTGAGTTCCCTAGTGTGTAAAGTGCTCAGTTAATATGGTGGGAGATTGAAAGGCAAGCAGGACAGCCCCTGACCTCCAGGGGCCCAACCCTGGCTCTGGGGAGGACAGCGGTTCTCCGAGTGTGATCCCTGGGTCCACCGCATCAACTGCACCTGGGGGCTTGTCAGAAATGCACGTTGTCAGGCCCCACCCCAGACAGGCTGGATCAGAAGCTCCGGGGATGGGACTGGGGAGTCTATTGAACAAGACTTCTGGGTGATTCTGACACACAGCAAAACCTGAACACCGCTGAGACACAAAACACAGAGCACACCAAGTCCACGACACAGCATCAGTGTCTGTGACATCCTTTAATGATGAACACGTTTTCTCCATGCAAACGTCGCTCTTACCCCACCGTTCTGGCAACGGCACGCCTGACTGCCACGAGCATTTATTAAGCGCCATTGCGTTCGTCCAGCAACTGACCTTGCGCGTGAGGTGAGCCAGCCCCAGTGCTACCCTCGTGAACAGCCAGCAATCTCGGAACACCCTCTCGTGTGTCTGTAACTCATGTCAAAAATGCCCTTTGTCAGCACATGATTGAAGGTGTCCTTTGGCCCCAATTTGGGAGTGGAAAAAGAAAAGGATCTTAGGTGAGAATGATTATGACTACATTCCTGTAAAAAGCAAGAGACAGCAGTAAATTCCTACAAATAAGTCTAGAGAGGGAATCTCAATCACCCATAAAAAATGGCCTGCCCACGAATCATAAGCTGCCTGGGCTTTTCCTTCGAGACCCTTCGAGGAAGACCCAGCATCCCACACCGTTCATCCCACACCAGTCCCTGCGGGCCGGGACAGCCCTTCCAGCCCCTCGCAGACCAGGGCGGCTCCCACGAGCTCTAAGCACGGCACCAGACACAGCTCCAGGAGACGGCAGTTACGCAACCTGAAAAGTGGCGTTGGATGCCATTGCTCCATACACCACACCACTGCCCCTTGTCCCTGGGAGCTGGGTTTGCTTCCTCTCTAGAACCACAGCCTATAAGCTACAAAGCGGGAGAACTGCAGGACCTCCTTGCTCTTCAAATGCTCTGAAAAGCCCAGGAAGGATAAGAATGTGAAGAAAACAGGGTCATCATTCTATCTGTGGGCCACACCGGCCAGCAGAGCAGGAGGAAAAGAAAAGCTTCCCAGCTTCAGCTCATAAATTGAAATGATTTTGTTACTAAAAACACCCTTTCCTCCTTTGGACCCTGCCCTGCCTCAGGTGTGAGCCCCCAGAACAGGTTCTCTGACCTCTGTAATGTCCCCACCACGCGGTGCGCCACGCCTCCATCCCAGGGGCTCCCAGTCTGGCATCCAACAGCAACTGTATGAAAGAGGCAACGTCAGCACGGGGCCATCCAGTCCCTCCCTGCCACTGTGCCCTGCACTGGCCAGTTTCATGCACAATGGGAGAGGAAAAGGGGAATGGACTCAGACGACAGCCTTAATTCACCCCTTTTTATTGCAGCCTCGGCCTCCCACATTCAGTGTAGTCAAGAAACCACCTGTCAAATGATTCCAACTCGGGAGAATACGACAAACTTTTGCCTTTTGCTTTTCCAACCCTGAAGCCAGCTGGGACGACCAGCTACCCTAGTCTGCCCAGGACAAGCGATGCACCAGTCTGCTGCTGCAGGCAAACAAATCTGTAGGCTGAACCACATGCTTCCCATCCAAGTCCAATGAAACGGTCTCAGGAAAGGGTCATCACAGCCTTAAGTTACGTATCTCTCAGTGTGAGGGGCCCTCAGCTCAGAGCTGGGAGGCGAGGCTGGCGGTTCCCAGGAACGCTGGGGTTTGAGAGTCTCCTGCACGACCTGCTGACCCCCGACTCTGCTCCGTAGGTCTGACCAGGCAACCCTGCACGGGCATTTCTAACAAACGCAGGTGCACTGAGGTTGGGGTCACAGACCACACTAGGTACAGTCATGTAAGGGCCTAGGCGACCGCTCCTCTGTGAGCTCCCTGCAGAGCCGGGGTCAACTATGGACCTTCCTGGGAAGCCACTGACCTCTCTGGGCTTGCTTCTTCACCTATGCAATGTAAACAGTTCTCACATGCCAGGCTTCCAAAAGAAGTGTTTCTCTAATTTAGATGCGGAAGAGCCATTTGTTAGGACAGGTTCCTGGGCTCCTCCCACTCATCCTGACTCAACAGGTGTGAGGTGGGCGCAGGAAGCTGGACTCTCACTGGTTCCCATCCAGGGCAACCCGATCTGCAGCTGAGGGGGGACGGCGCAAAGGGGCTGTTCTCCAGCCCACGAGGGGCCGTCGGACAATGTTTGTATCAGGTGTGAACACACGGCCGAGCGGCACTTATGCTACGGGCTTTCCACATCTTTGAACTAAGTATTTTCTTAATCTTCAACAAATTCTCGTTCTCTCCTCATTACACCAACAGCTGCATTCCATCCCCCTTTGTCTGTGGCCTCCGGGACCGCTGTCTCAGCAGACAGCGGAATCTCACGGGCCGGGGAAGTTTTCTGCTCAACGGTCTGCCCGCTGACATGACAGGGCCAGAGGGAGACTCAGGCGGAAAGGACTCTCTCTTCACTCTGGAGGTGAGAGGGACTCGGAAACCCGGCGGCTTGAACAAGGTTCCAGTCGGGGGTTGGAAAGAATTCGTCCTCTGGACCCCGAGCTGAAGTGTTTGTACGTGTCTCCCTTTCCGCTCCAAGGGAGGCTGCACTGAAGGGCGACAAACGCCGAGAGAAGCACCCAAGGTGCTCAAGGTAGGCGCCCATCACTGAGGTCCACTCCCGGTCCTCGTCTCCCCGAGCTCCCTAGAATATTCTAGAAGGAAGTAGGGTTAGGTAGAAGGGACCGTGCCAACGAAGGACAAGTGTAGTTTGCTTTGGATACCTTCTAAGAGGCAGAAAACATTTAAATGTGCTAACCAGACCCCGCCCCGTGGTGCTGTACACAGGAGAGTGGGAGGGGCAGCCCTCTCCCCACGGCTCTGAAGCTGAATGCTCGGTTTGTCCAGAACATAACTCTTAAAAATTCAGGGCGTGGCACAAATGACGCTCTTCTTAAATTACAAAATATTTTTTTACAAAATCATAAGCATATAATTCTGTAACATAACAATATCACACGCAAGCACACATGACATGTTAAGTGAAGTGTTCAAATTAAAACTACAAATTATTACACCCATGTTACTACCCCACCATCCAGACTCAAGCAGGCCTTACTTCTGCCAAAAACCGTGTGTAGCTTCTTCCTCGTGGGGCCTCGGAACGGTCTGAAACGAGAAACACCACTGCGGACTCCACAAACAGAATACTGGGCACATGCACACGTTTGCTGAGTTTCTTAAATGGTGCAGCAATCCACTTCAACTGTCACAATCTACAGACACGGCCACAAAGCAGCACTGTCACTTGGATTTCTTTGAGGGGCCCGGCACAACGTCTGAAGCAGGTCAGCCTCCCGACCTTCAGAGTCAGCCGCCTTCTTCTGAGCTAAATGTGGGAGAGGCTCCAGGGAGGTCTGCAGGCTAGGTCCACTTGAGACAGGCCTCCTGCAGAGCCCACGCCCCCCCAAGGTCGCACGGCCGCCTGCCAGGAACTCTCCCCCCCACCAGGATGCAAGACCATGTCTGGGATTCTAGAATCTGTATCCTGAAACCCTCCCCTACTCATGAAAGGTGTGAAATGGAAGGAGTTGGGGTGGCATGAGGGAGACACCTCATTCCTCGGGGCAGCAGTGGTCTATTGCTGGGACCCACAGAGCCCTGTGTGCGGTCCCAGTGGGTCACGTCCCAAGGAAGCACTCCTGGAAAGTGGAGGTGTCCAGACCGCCAAGAGCACTGTCCTGCCGGCCTGGGGTGGTCTGGCAGCATGCCTGGCCCAGCCCTGGCCCTCCCTGGAGTAAGCTGCCTCCCCCTGAGCAGGTCACTTCACACTGAGCCTTTATTTCTTCACATGTGAAAAGCAGGTGATAAATCCTGCTTGGCCCGAGTCTGGCAGATGAGCTCAGCCAGAATACGGGGTCGCCTCTGCTTTGGGGGCAATCCCCCCTGCTTGTGGCTAACCCAGGACCCCAAACTAGCACACGGAATCAGTCCTCTTTCACTGCAATCTGCAAAGGTGGTGCTTTTGACTAAAATACCTGGAATAGACATCATCTGTTGCTTCTTTTTGCCTCCTTCTGAGGTTCAAACTCCCCACAAGAGAACATGAGCTCTCTGGAGCTTTCAAAGACAGGTGAGCCGCCCTGCCTTGGACTGTGGAGCGGCTTACTCAGCAGCTATGCAACCTGCAGTACACTGCCTAGCCTCTTCCTGTCTCCTCAGGTAAGAAGCAGAGACTGGAGAACTACATATAACCAGTGCGGAGAGCACTGGAATGCTGGGCACAGAGGAGGCATTCCTCAGGGACATTTTTCATCACCAAACCACCTTTCTCCTGCTCACACAAAATCCACTTTAAAAGTAACAACTCCTTCCAGGAAGTCTGCCCTAGGACAAATAAAAATGGGGTTCTTTCTTTGTGTTGCTTAATTTAAAGGCAGTTCTAAACTGCAAATCAAGTCCACAATGACATACTACTTGCTTCCACTCTGATGGCTGGAATTTTTAAAAAAACCCTGAAAATGTTGAGTGAAGGCAAGAATGCAGAAAAATCAGAACCCTCACATGCTGCTGACTCGCATGCAAAACGGTGTGGCTGCTGTGGGAAACAGCTTGGTGTTGCCCGCGAGTGAACACGCAAATCCTGTGCGGTCCAGCAACTCCACTCCCAGGCACACTCCCAGCAGAACTGAGAACAGGTGCCCAAATACTTTCCCACGAGTGTCCGTAGCAGCACTAGTCACGATAGCCAAAAAGGCAGAACCAACCCAAATGGCTATCGGCTGAGGAATGATAAACAAAGAGTGGCAGATCTCTGCGATGGACGATTTATTATTCAGCTACAACAGAAGCAGAGTTCCGATACCTGTGGCAGCACAGGAACCTGGAAAAGTGAGGCTTTGAGGAAGCAGCTCGACACAAAAGCTCACATGTCATGTGAGTCCATTTATGTGAACTGCCCAGAACAGGCCAGTCTGGGGAGACAGAAGGCAGATCAGTGGTCGCCAGGGCCAGCAGGGGGGACTGATCTTCCTCGTGGGTGACAGAGACACTTTGGAAGGAGACAGAGGCGGTGCTTGTGCAGAACTGTGAATGTGCCGGAATCCACTGAACTGCACACAGTAAAATGGACACTGGTTATTATGTCAGTTTCACATAATTATTTTTAAAAAATATTAAGAGGCCCTTAATTTACAAGAGGACAGAATTTTCCATTTTCAAAAAGCAGGATATGACCATGTCGCCATTAGTTCTGTCATTCTTCAAACACCTACTGGAAGCCCACTGAGTTCCAGCCACCGGGCTTGACACTGCTTCTGTCCTCATGAAGCTTATCGCCTCGTCCTGATATGTGTGTCCAACCCGAGGCCCGGGAAAACTACGGATGTGGCCCAACACACACATTTCCTTAAACCTCTTTTTGCTCATCCGTTTTCATTAGTGTTTGTGTATTTAATGTGTGACCCAAGACAACTCTTCTTCCTCCAGTGTGGCCCAGAGACCCCAAGGTTGGACACCCCATGTTTATGTCAAGTGAGGTTTGTCTGTGCACACACACAGTGCACACACGCACACGCCATCCACGGGATAGAACGTGTGCTCCCACTCAGAGCTCGGTCACTGCAGTGAATGCCAATGGGCCCAGGAACAGCACAGGCACACAAGTACGGCCATTTCCCACAGTGTTGCTTGTGATTTCCCCCATGAAGTAAATTTGATTAGAGTGCCACCTAGAAATCTGACATAAACCACACTCTGACCGATGATTAGCACAGATTTTCTGTGTATTTGTTGTGCAAATACCAGACACAGCCTCTGATAACAACACCTAATTAAACTGGGTTTTGATATTCGAGGTTCTAGCAACTGACAATTTCATTCTCAAAATCTCTCTATAAAACTCTGAGGCTTCTTTTCAAGAGTTTTCCAACACACAACGCTAAAACCTTTTCTCCAAAATGTGGCTTCTTTAGCCCTGGCTGGTGTGGCTCAGTGGATCAAGTGCTGGACTGCAAACCAAAAGGTCACCAGTTTGATTCTCAGTGAGGGCACAGGCCTGGGTTGCAGGCTGGGTCCCTGGTTGGGGATGTGCAAGAGGCAACTGATTGATGTTTCTCCCACACATTGATGTTTCTCTCCCTCTTTCTCCCTCCCTTCCCCTTTCTAAAAATAAATAAAATTTTTAAAAACATGGCTTCTCTAGCAGAGGGCTCTCATTCCCAAGTGGAGGCTGGCACGCCTCGTCCCACACCCATGGTCCCATCGTTTGCCCTGAAGTCGCAGACAGTGGCATTTCCACTGTGGAAGCCATCGTCATGCTTTTCCTTTTGTTTTAGGAAAACACTTAGAAAAAGTGACTGCTGTTTCTGAGTGAACCTCACAACTGTTTCTGAGTGAACCTTAAAGAGGGAAAAAGAAACTCTTTCAAAGACAGAAATGCCAGAGAACCAGAAAATGCTTTGGAACTGGAAGGAAAGCTAGTAAGTATAAGAACGGCCAAGGATCCTTATGCAGATCTCCAGTCTCCCGGGTGCACAGACCTGTGAGCAAAGTGCCAAACCTTCACCATGGGGTCCCTGAGTCACTGACCCCACACCACTGTTTGCTTCTGTCATACCCCTCCTGCTGCTGGATGACTCTGAATATACAGTATTTTTTAAAAGGTAAGCGTCAACTGAAAATATATCAAGAATGCTGTATTATCTTTCTTGATAAACTGCAGACATCCAAACGAGAATGGGGAAGCATGCTTTAATTTCCCCAGACTGACAGGGGAGACAGGCAACTCCGCAGAGATTAATGAAGAGACTGCGGCCCTGGAAACCAGGCTCAAATCGAGGACCGGATATGAGCGGCCAGAACAGGAGCCTTGGGAAACCAAGCCCCACGCTCCCAGCCTTCCGTCACCCAGCTGGCCGCTCCCAGACCCCTGGTCTAAGGGTGGAGGGGCCTGCCAAAGACCTGTCCCTCCCGAACTCCTCCCTGTGGGGACAACAACCAGGATGCCCAGCCATGTGGGTGGGGCTAGATGGGGACACAGACCATCTCTGCAGCTCTCCTGTCTCCAAGGGTCCCATGCTGCACACCTTTCCAAACAGCAAAGAGAAAAGAAACTCTGGATCGAGGCATCCCTCGAGGCAAATGAAGACAACTAAAGTTTTATATTTATATAGCAAATATTTATATGTAGTGCCATCTGCCAGGAGCTGTTTTAAGACCTTTATAACTCCTAGGTCATTTAATCTTCCAAACAACTCTGATTTTTCAGCATCTAGGTATACACCCAAGGAATCGAAAGCCAGATTTCAAACAGGCACTCGCACGCCGATGTCTGTAGCAACATTATTCCCAGGACCCAGAAGGTGGACGCTGTCCACATGCTCCCCGGCAGATGAATGGCGAACCAAGTGGCCTAACACACACAATGGAAAATTATTCAGCCTTAAAAAGGAAAGAAATTCCGACACATACAACAACACGGATGGAGACATTATGCTAAGGGAAATGAACCAGACACAAAAGGACAGACATTACATATTCCACTTACACGGGAGGCCTAGAACAGGCCGATCCACGGGGGAAAGGCAGAGTGCTGACTGCCAGGTGTGGGGAGTGGGCGGTGAACAGAGGGTCAGTGTTTCATGGGCATGGGGTTCAGGGGGAAGGTGTGAAAGTTCTAGAGGCAGACAGCAGTGATGGTTGCACAGCAATGTGATGTACTTAATGCCACTGAGCTTAACTCACAAACAGTTAAGACGGTGAATTTTGTGTCTATTTTACCACAGTCGTGCTCTTTTCCAGGGGCGAACCCCCTAACTGGATGCCATACTGGGCAGGAAGGACAGGGCTGAGACACAGCAGCCTCTGCCCCCCCTCCGCCAGGAGACAGACGGCTCAGCCTCCAGGGTCACATGTGCCAGCTCCGCACCTGTATGCACACACACCGTCCTGGTTCTGTCTCTGGAGAACCTGGGCCGACATGCCACCATTGGCTTGGCAAAGAAGAAGGGGGAGGAAAATCCCTAGAAGTCTCAGAAACAGAATGAAAAGAGGCAAGGGAGGTGGGAATAAATGAGGGAATGAGGTGGGCGTTGAGGGGGGAAAGAGGACACACAGAGGAATGGGGACTATGGGAGGCAGACCAGGTAATCAGAGAGCAGGAGGTGGATGCTGAACGCGACCCTCCATGCAGACAGTCAAAATGCCTGTGACCTTGTGAATCACACAGAAAGGAGAATTTTAGGAAAGAAAGTTCTACGTGGATGAGAATAGAAAAGGCCGGAGCAAGGTGGCCACTGCATTTGTGCAGGTAGGAGACAAGTAACATACGTGTGTGTGTGTGTGTGTGTGTGTGAGAGAGAGAGAGAGAGAGAGAGAGAGAGAGACACAGAGGGACAGAGGGACAGAGAGTGAAAGAGAGACAGGGCAGGGGCTGGTTGGCTGCAGTGTAGGGGCACATCGATGGGGAATCTCTCGCTCTGTTCAGAGAAGACTCTCACACTCCCTTTGACTTAATTGGCAGCTCGGGGAGCAGCTTTGCGCCCTGCCCAGGTCCAAAGGCCAAAGAGCCCTTGCAGAAGGCCGCCTGCCAGTGCCTGATAATCTGAGATCAGAAAGTGTTGAACACTTTCTGAGCCCCTCACTCCGCCCCTCTGGCCTCAGTCTCCCTATCCACGAAATGGAGAACCACCGCACTGCTCACCTCAGAGAAGGAGGTGAGGACAACAGGGGAAATGGGAAGGAGCACCAGGGGCCCAGGGAGAAGGCGGGGCTCCCTGGAAATTGTCTTGGCGTGACGTCTCCAAGTCCTGAGTCAGCCTGCAGGCCACTGGAAAAGCCGGCTTCTCACCGACAAAACCTGCAGAGGATCGCCTCCATTGAACGCACGCGAGGCCTAATTAGAGTCACAGAAAACAACTCGCTAAATCTCAGCGATGACTCACTACCAAACACCCTGCCTTCCCCACCCACGCCAGGGACGTTGTAGCCAGCTCAGCTACCTTAGCTGGCAGGGAGCACTCGGTGAAGCTTAAGGAAACACCTGGGTCTCGCCCGAGGGTGGTGGAGGCCAAGGCTGATGGGATGGGTGGACGGGAGGCGCAGCCAGAGCAGGACAGCTGGAGAAGACAAGGAAAACGGTTCCGGAAACTGGTGCTTCGAACCCCTTGGTTACGAACCTGTGGGCTGGGGCCAACACCGTCCGTAACAGCACACTCACTGCAAACCCGGGGCACCCCCTCCACTCCAGGGAACACCACGGGTGAGTCTCTGCATTTTGTGACCTCGGTCACGGACGACCACGGCCACGAACACACCATACACGCTCCACGTCTGATCATGGACGGAAATGGGTAATGTCAAACTCCGATAAAGCAGGAAACTCAAGTAACTGGAGTTACTACTCTGCCTTCGACGTCAGGGAAAGCAGAAGGGTGACCCCTGAGCAGGCTAGCACTGAGGATGTCGTCGGAACAGTTACACTTAGAACTTCCCACGGGTGGGGTCCTGTCTCCTCCTGCCTTTCCCTGTTGACTCCTTCAATCCTCGCAGCCCCGTGAGACGGCGCCTCCACTCCACTGAAGCACGCAGAGGTGGCCAAGGTTGCCCAGGGTCACTAGTAAGTAGCAGAGCTGGGATGTGAACCCAGAAGGAGAGTGGCTCCCACATCCACCCATGCCCTCCAAGTGAATGCTGAAATGCAGCCCGCGTTCTCCACCTTTGTCTCTAAAAGGCAAGTAACGGGGCTGCCCGTGCAGGAGCTTCTGCCCAACAAGATAGGGCAGGGCAGGGGCTTTGTGTCTTCTGAACCTTCTGAATTTTCTAAAGTAGACGTGATATGCTTCCTTCAGCACAAAAACCAAACCTGAGTGGTTTTTTTCAATGGTCCCCTACCCCACATCAAACCCCTCTGCCAGGAGCCAGAGCCACCTGCATGGAAGGTGCCGGCCTTCCATGGGTGAGCTCAGCGCTAGCTCACCCGGAACAGAAACACCCGAGCAGCCCCAGCAAGGCAGAGAGCCAGGCAGGATGCAGACGGCCAAGGCCGGAATCAGCTGTCAGCTATCTAGAGATCTGATTAAGAAATGCTGGATAATGCTGGGAGCACAATTAAAAATACATTAGCCTCATCTTAAAAAAAAAAAAAACTCTCTGCTGTGACTTTTTCCAAGAACTTACTCAACAATGCAAGAAGCTCTGCTGGTTAACAATTAGGTGGCAGAAGGAACTCGGACCTGTAATTAAGTCTCTCTGGGTGACGGGAAGCCTCCCTCTCGGCCCCGCAGACTTTGAAGGATGAGAGTCAACAGCGGTGGCTCACGCCCAAGGACATCCTTACGTTTCTAGAGGAGTCTGGACAACCCGCAGAGCTTCTGCCGGTCACCCTGGTGAGGGCACACACCCTGGGGAGTGTACACACTCGGTTCACTCCAATGGGGCCTCGGGAGGTCTCGCCGGGGGCTGGGAAGGCACCTTCAGGAGGAGACAAGAATGCAAACTGCAGAGTCCGCCCGGCCAGCGGGCGCTGCCGCAGAAATCGGGCAGTGGTGGTTTGGCCAAGTCGTGCTTAGTTGTCTTTAAAGTCACTCGGAACAATTTTGTTAGGCTGTATTGTGACAGCTGTCATATCAGTGTGCATTTTTTTTGAAAAACTTACCAAATTGGTAAATTTTTGTGCAGCCATTTCAATATTGAAGAAAATATGCAACACTTTTGGCATATTATACTTTATTATTTCAAGATAAGTAAAAATAGAACTGAAACACAAAAAATGATTCGTGCAGCGTATGGAGAAGGGGCCATGACTGACCGAACGCGTCAAAAGTGCTTTCTGAAATTTCCTGGTATGACTGACGTTTTGGCCAAATAATCCTCTGCTGTGGGGCTGTCTCACGTGTTGGAAGATGTTTAGCAGCACCCCAGCCTCCACCCACTAGAAGCCAAAAAGGGGAGATAGCCAACATACTCAAAATATCCGAATCAATAAAGTTACTGATGAAAATGAAAAATGAGTCTTTTATTTTATGAAAAAAACTAAACGGATTTTTTGGCCAACCCAATGAAAGGTACCCTTGGTGGGTTACTTTTTAATCCCAACTACCTGGGAAGGCTTATCTGTCCTAGGGAAACACACAGGATGTGCCACCCCCGCCCCCCACCTGGTAAAAGTGCTTGGTGACCCCGCTAGAAGAGTGGTGCAGATGAGCTGACAAAAGCATACGCATACACACACACACACACACACACACACACACACACACGAGCCACCAATCCTCCCCTGGACATTGTTCCGTTTGCCCTCCCCCAGGGCTTTAGCCCCCTAACTGGGCTCCTCAGCCCCAGTCCATCTACTTCCCGTGCACTCCGCAACCCTCTGACCCTGGGCCTCTGACCTCTAGGCATCGTTCACTCCACACAGAGCAGTTACATAGACTGGAAGAATTCCAGCCTGGCTATCAGGAGCACTGGCCCCTGGCCCCAGGCCTTCCATGTTCCAGCTGCAGAGTGTGGGGCACGCCTCTTCCTCCGGCCTTAAACTCTCACCATGGCTGGACGAGAACCACATTCTTCTGCTCAGGTCCCTGGGCTCTGTGCTCAAGTGAGAGGACACGGGCCACGTGGGCCCTGTGCCGGCCCGTGTTAGTCTTTAGCTCATGGGGCCCTGGGACAGAATGCACCGAAATGGGGACCTGAAAGAAAGTCCCAGTGTTAAAACCACTTAATGAGCAAAACTCAGGAGGATTTAACAGACGTTCACACTGAGCAGGATCCAGTTCTCAGCTTGACTCACAGAGGAAGGGCTAAGATGGACCTGCTTTGTGCCAACCTTTGCAGGAGGTTACAGAGCTGCAGGCACCATCCCTGGGAGAGGACTCCTCCCTCGCCAGCAGACGCTGACTGAGGTCTAAAAATGCTACAGCCAACCTCCAACATGCTGGGTGGAGAACTGACCCTGTGCCCTCCAGAAGACAGGCGTGGCTAGGAGTGCTTCCTCACCAATGCCAAGGCTCAAAGGCAAAAGCCAGGCCCTCTGCACGTGCCTGGGACACAGAGTAAGAAGATAGAACAAGCATACTTTGTTGCATTTCTATAAAAAGTTCACTTAAAACTATAAGAAAAAAAACATTATTTTTAATGACCCCCAATAAGATACAAGTATTCCCTTAAATCATTATTACAACCAATTTATACATTGTTACTAGCTGTAGGTCCTCTTCTGAAAGAGCCCCAGCTGTCTGCCTGGGAAGTGGTGTCCTGCTCCCACACTGCCCAGGGGAAATCACCAGACTATGATTAAAGAGCAGTTGGAATGAACAGAATTATTTCCAGATTCATCCTGGCCCAGCCTCCCCTGGCCCCGCCCACCTCTGGTCATGCCACCATGGTTTTCCAGCCCCTGAAGGGCAGATGGCCTTCCCACCCCAGGGTCCCCAGAGGAGGCTGGGCGTTCCCCTGAGCCCTCGCTGCTCCCTGACTCCCAGTGATGAGAGAACAAGAATTCAGGAGAAGAGTGCAGGACCACAATAAAGATAGAAGATAGCTCTGGTCCACGAGTCAACCTGGATTCCAGTCTCAGGAACCCAGTATGATGACCTTGGGCAAGTCACTTCTCCAGCTACAGTGCCCATATTTGTGTGTGGGGGGGGCAGGGGGGCTGAGGGGGCAGGGGTGATAACTATTAAGATTCTTTCTTGCTCCAGCTTACAGAATTCTAAGTCAATTTAAAATTTCACTTTCATCTTTTACGTTTCTTTCTAGATTACTCTTAACATGCTCAATCACAAGTAATTTTCCAAAGTCAATAATATATTTATTCCACAAGTTGCTTTTCACAAATTCTCCCAAGTAGAAAGTGCTTCTAAGAACCAGGAGCAGGTCGGTCCTTGGGGAGGATTGCTGCCGGGCAGCTGCCAGCTCAGGAAATCTGGGAGACTCCCTCGGGGCCGGAGACTCCCTCGGGACCGGAGACTCCCTCGGGACCGGAGACTCCCTCGGGACCGGATCCTCTGCGATCCCTAAATCTCACGGCCCTGGCATGGGGCTCACGGTGTACACAGATGCTATCAATACACAGCACCTCGTAAGAACCCCCCAAAATAGTACCGCTAGGTCCTTGTGTCCATCTCCTACCTTTGTTTCCCCCCCAGATTCCTACCTTCCCCTCAGCTGAGACACCCTGAATTGCTAAGGGGAACTCTGCTCTGAAAAGCCCAGTAGGTCAATGGGTATCCTTGGTCCTTTGGCCACTGGACTTTAGGGCAGAGGGCCTGCACAGGTGTGTCCAGGAGGCCTGCCCGCTCCAAGGCCGCAGGTGAAGCCGCTTACACTTGCCGCTGCACCTAATCCCAAACCCCATGCTCAGTGAGTCACCAGCCCAAAGCCCTTGAGCTGCAGCCTGCAGACCGAGCAGTGGGCCCTCACCCTGCGCCTTCAGGTTGACCTTGAGTCACTGCTCAGTAACAGCAGCGTTTATTTAAGGTCAGCTGCCTGTGTTCATCTGACCTGCCCACTGAAATGTAAGCTTGAGAGCCAAGGCCTTTTCATTTCAAACCTCCCTGAAACACTGGGCCAGCCCTGGTGCTCGGTCTGGAGGTCCAGCTGGGTCTCCGCCCCAGCAACTGCCCGCCCCTCTCTGCCTCTCTGCACTCCCCACCCCACAGCCCCCAAGACCCTCATGCAGAAAGGAAAAGATGCTTTGCTCTCCTCCCTGGTGTCAGCTTACTGTAGAGCCCAAGGGTCCTCCTACCCTCACCCCCTGTGTCCCACCTCTGCCTCCTTTCACAGGCGACAACTTTTGATGACTACTACGTCCCAGCGTCAAAGGGACGGGGTTGAATGCAGCCTCTGTGGAGCAGTGCTTGGGACTGGTTTCTTTCAGGGACATGTCATGGCATTGCCCAGGGAGGTTCCCTCTCTGGGGGCAGAGACGGGGCAGCTCCCAGCTGTGGTTCTCACACTGTCCCACCCACTCCCTCCCGGGAGAGCGCATGAAAATGCACATGAGGGTCATTTTAAATGGAGGACCCTAAATCTGAGACACACCCACACACACGAAGAAAAAAAAGTTTTACTCTATTAACTACAACTGGAAAGAAATTACCTGAGAGGTCCCTCATCACTGATCATGGAATATGAACACTGAAAATCAGTATTTTTTTAAATGATAAATTTTATCACATCATTTTTAAAGATTTTTATTTATTTTTAGAGAGAGGGGAAAGGAGGGAGAAAGAGGGAGAGAAACATCGGTGTGTAGTTGCCTCTCACATAACCCTCACTAGGGACCTGGCCTGCAACCCAGGCATGTGCCCTGACTGGGAATTGAACCAGTGATCCTTTGGTCCACAGCCCGCACTCAATCCACTGAGCTATACCAGCCAGGGCGAAAATCAGTATTTTCATAACCCTCCAACTTCCTGCCTATCACTCCCAGGCCATAGTGACCAGAAAGAGGCATTTCACTCCATTCAAGCTCAGTTTGTCCCATGAACCCCAGAACACATCAGGGCTCTAAGACAAGCCACCAAATCCCTATCAGAAATGGTCTCCAACCACATCCAAAATCAGAGTCAATAGAAAAGTAATTGGGATAAGCCACTGGCCACCTCCTGGAAACGCCCACCAAGCAAGCCTCCTCTCTGACACTGGTCCCAAGCGTTTAAATACTGCCGCCCGCTGCACTTAGCACTTCACACTCCCTGGAGCTAAATTATCATAATTATTACTATTCTGTGATAGCAAGGGAAGCTGAGTGGTGCTTTAAAAGCATTTGTAGCTCAAATATCTATAGGGCAACAGGCAATTTGAAAGCATTTAGCTGGATACTGAGATCAGGGCAAAAGCCTATTTGTCACTGTGACTGTAGGTGACAATGTGACATTTCACAAGTTCCAGAGCAGCAGGAGAAAACACCGCCCCTCTATTATTCGCAGCAATGCTGGACTTCCCGCTCTCTGTACGAACTGTGAATCACTCTAATTATGCAGCGGGCTGAAGACCAAAGCAACTCGGCCCACAATCAGATCTGCGCCTGCACTACCGACGACAAGAGCGCGCCTCGCTTCTGCGCCTGCTCCCCAGCGGCGCCGTTCTCCCCAGCAAACTGCCGTCTGCAGGATTCTTTACTGAATGGGGCTCCTGCCTCAGCAGTGGGCACTGGCAAAACACACCGCATTTCCTGCTAGCACCCCTTCACGACATGCCAGTGCCTCCTCTCTCCACTTCAAGAACAAAATCAAGAACTGAACATTCCTCCGCAAAATCAAGGACGGAAAACTATCCTCTGAACCCCCATGTTCTCTCTGCTTTGAAACAGTGTCCACTGCGGTGGTTCAGGGGCCTCCGGAAACTGGAGGACAGGGAGCCTCGGAACACACCTAGGGGAGCAGAGTGAGTGGCTGTGTGTCAGAGGCTCAAATCCTGGCTCTGCTGCTGCCTAGCTGTGTGGCCTTATCAGAGTTACTAAACCTCTCTGGCCACAGTTTGATGTAAAATAGAATAGAAACTTCCCTCCTTCCACAGTTATAAGGATTGAATATGAGATTGATATATGTCAGGTACTGTGATATGATTCACATTGTAACAGTTCAATGTCAATAATGCTAATTAATAACAGTAACTCTCCGAGGACAGGCCTGATGGATAGCAGTCTGCCAAAGGATGAGGAAGAAAATGAGCACTAAATGCACATCTCATTGTGCCCGATAAGATGCTTATCTCTGCCAAGTACCACCCTCCCCAGCCTTCTCTACCCCTCTTTTCTTGAAACTAGGCTGCCTGTCCGAGCGTCGGGTAGCAGACCACGGTGGTCGGCACTGAGCAATCGGCCAGAGGAAATGCACAGGTCTAAGCTCCCCAGTTTAAAAACAGGTAAGCAGGGATGCAAATTCAAGAGCTTTAAGTGTCCCGGCTGAAACGTGAAAGGTGAGTAAACTCTATACATAAAAACCATCTGCTCCCTTCAAGTCACTCACACTTCTGCACCTCCTTCCCAGAGCGCCCTGCTGACACACGCATCCACTCAGAAAACATTCCCCCAACCCCAGACGGTTTAGGATAAGGCTTTTACACACATCTGAAGTTTCATTTTCTAATAAAGGATTCTCCTCTCTAATATCTGGCAGGCAGGTATTCAAATTTCTAAGTAGGCAAATGATAAAATTTAAAAGTCTTAACCTAATTAATTGGGGGGGTGAGTTTTTTAATTTATAGAGACCCACTGCTCCGTTATTTTCTGATAAGCCTTGAGATGCCTCTCCGAGACCAGCCTACGTTACCAGATCCAAGATCCCAGAAAAGTAAACATATCAGCGAGGAGTGCGTCTCCAGTCATTCTTTTCTTCGTGTGCCCTTACAAGCCCTTCAGCACGAACCACCAGGTCCCAGGCAAAAGGGTTCATCCCACCAGACAGATGCCCTGTCTGCTGTCTTTATTCTGTCTGGGGCTCTCCTCCACCGGAAAAGGTAACAACAGCACAAAGAAGATGCTCCAGGCCAAGGTCAGAGAGTTCCCGGGAATCCTCGTTCCTTCAGGGAGACTGGTGCTGCAGCCCGCCATGCTGAAAGAGTGGGACCGTCTCCATCACCAGCAGGCATCTCCGAGGAGCCACTGAAGAGACTGTGTCCGAAACTACGCAGGTTTTCGTAAGGGAAACGCTGAAGAGAGAGCCCTGTCCATGGTCTGTGATTTTTGCCATTTGCCTTTTTAGAAATTTAAATACTTGTCTCTCAGGTATTAGCGAGGAGATTCCTTTAACGAAACTTCAAAGAGCAAGATGACTTCTGAGATCCTGTCCAAGTCCAACATCAGTGACCGGAAAGCAGCATCCTTCCTTCACCCCCAACCCCTACCAACTTCACGAAGTGTCCCCTTAGCACCCAACTCTGCTGTCCTCTCTCCACCTTCCAATGCCAAACCTGGGGCAGCCACTGCTGTATGGTAGCAGCTGGTGTCAACGGTGTATCTGCGCAAACAGATAAAAAAGACCTTGGGGTGGGGAGCAGCGAGGAAGGCTAATTCTTGGCTCCTATCCCCCACTGCCCCCTGTAAAAATGCTGTTGACCACAGGGGCGCTGACCCGTTGGGATAAGCCAGTTCAGGGAAAAGGAGCTTCAACTCATGGCAAGAATGGTGGCCTCAAGGAGCTTTACTTAACAATCAAAGGGGTCTGCAGGTGCGCTCACCCTGACTCCTGCAGGGCGTTCATAGCCCAGCTACCAAATGCAAAAATCCACACTCCACTCCTGACCACTCCTGGCCTGGCCTGGCCTGCCGTGTGCCTGCACTGTGCAAGGCCCCCGAGGCCCAAAGGCAACTCAGGCACAGAACCCACCACCAGAGAGGCCCTGGCCCAGCAGAATAGCAGCCTCTAAAACCACCCCAATGGAAGGACCAGAAATAAGGCCCTGTTCTGCCAAGTTCCACCTGGGCCTTAGTGGTCTCAGCTGGAAACAGGGAAATTAGACAGATTATCTGCAAGGTCGACTGCAGCTGTCAATTAGTCTATTAATAAATTGCCCCTGGAGATGTGTGTTAAAAATATAAACGTAGGAAATATATTTCTAAACATCAGTTAGTAACATGTACGTGTTAAAAGGAATGTTCTCCACAGTGAAGCTGAATGGCTGTCACGTCAATCCCCAGAACAAAGAAATGTCAGTGCTCAGCATTCCTTTCTGCAATCTTTCCTACCCAGGAAACAAATTATTTATGGCGAAAAGTTTTGAAAGAAAGGGAACATAGGAAGTATGCCCAGTGCGGGGGGTGGGGGGTGGGCGGGGGGCAGGCAGCAAAGGGGCGCAGGCTGCTGGAGCAGAAACAGAGACTGGAGTAAGAGTGGGCGGTGAGGCGAAGGCAGGATGCAGAGGTGGTGTAAGAATGGGGGGTGAGTTTCTCTGGTTCCACTCCGGAGAGGCATGAAAGGCCAGCCCCCCCCCCTCAGTAGACCCCATGAAGGAATCTCCTGGCTAATGGCACTCACATACTGGTGTGCTTTTTTTTGGCAACCCCTAAGTCACCAAGAAAATTAAGTAAAATTATGCTCAGTAGCTTTGATTTGATTAATCCTCCACAGATCAATTCACGGAGCATTTCGGTGCCTAAGCAGTTAAACCCTTAGCTCCCCACACACATGGAGAACCTGTTACCTCACTCCCTGGCGGCTCACAGAAGTCTTCCTGCACTTGTTCTAACTGTTTATTTACTGAGTTCCAGAGCCCAGGCACCCACGCTCAGCAGGAGCGATGCTCAAAGGCCTGGATGTCGTTTCTGTGGAGTAAGGTCCAGGGCCTTATTGGCAGGGGCCCGGGGCTGGACGGATCCAGGATTCTGTCCTCAGTGAGTACCTCCTCTTCATTCCATGTCCCAGGACCCTGTCCTCAACCAGTAAACAAGCTAAGTTAACGCATGCCAATGAATCCCTGGGTTACCTTCCCCAAACAATTTATGTACCTGTAATATTGAAACATTTAGCTACTTTGAGGAATTCTTGGCAGCCCTTTGGACAGCACTGGGCACAGGAAACATGGTCCTTTGGAAAGTCCGTTCTCAAAACCCTTGTGTCCCTGCCTGTGCTGCAAGTCCTTCCAGAGACAGTGCCTGTTATAAAACTGCGCAGTGCACACAGGGACCTACAGAGCAGCAACCAGGCCCCTCCCCCCGTGCGTGGTGCGTTCAGGTGATCCAGCCACACTAGACAGGGGTGCTCACCTGGGGTCGAAAACTCCCTCGGTCTAGACCCTAGGATAGCAGCAGATCGCAAGCTCAACACCTAGGATCCCCAAAGGTTACCGTTGGGGAAGGTCAGACTGTACAATTTCCAACTTTACTTCTGTTCCAACGACGAAGAAATTCTAAGTAAATCCTTAAGCAAACGGCCTGACCTTTGACATACTGGCATGCCTAGACGTGGCTTTCTTGTGGTTAACCTAGGTGCAATCAAGTCATAAGCTGCCAGTGGAAAAGGTGCAGGTGGGTGAAGGACGTGGAGGAAGCTCCTTAGAGAACAGTGGCACCAGCATTTCCTGAAACCACACTGCTGGCGAGTCACCCCACAGGTACTGCCAGTACCAAGGGCCTGGGTTTTTGTGAGCATCCACACTCGTCCCCGTCGTGCACGGTCCCTGCTGGTTCCTGAGGAGGTGCTGCCAGACAGCCCCAAGGCCGGCGGGAGAGGACCCCAGCACAACAGCCACTGCTCCCTCTCACCCTTCCCTCGCCCCACACCCGCAATGCCACCCAGCCTCTCCATAGCTGCTTAAATGGCTTAGGTTTAAAAACTGACATAAATTATACAAGTTTAATAGAAATCAACCTAACAAATTTATGAGACAAACACCACAGTTGATGGGAGTGAATTCTTCAACTTCTCATCAGGAAAGCATAACTTACAAAGTTCCATTCTTTTTAAAGCTGTTAACCACCCAAAGGAGAAAAAAAGACTTAAAATACTCACCTGCTGAACTATTAAGAAAGCCGCACAAACATAGATTATTGGATGTATAATTTTACCCTTCCTTTATTTGTTATGTGACCTTTAGGTCACTGTTTAAATTCACTATAATTGAAGAGACCCAACATTTCATGTTTTGTTCTAGATGTAACATTTAGAGAGACTCTGTGCTCCTTGATCTTGGCTATCTTTGTGTTGCCATTTTGGAAAAATGAGTAACTTTTTTGCTTGCTATTTGCAAAATGCACAAGGAAAGCAACATGTTACCTTACGTTCAAAGCTGAAAAGTAGCAACTCTTCCCAAACACAGGCAAGGGGGGGACAGAGGAGGAAACGGATCGGATGCCCAGGATACCCGGGAAGAGCAGGGAGAAGTCCCAGGTCACTGCGGTTGCTGGGCAACGCGGAGAGGAACTGTTCCCCACGCGGGGGGGGTTCCACAGTCGGAAGGCCCAGAGCAGTGCGCCTGTTCTCACACCGACTCCAGGACGGAACTCCTCCACGCCCACAGAAAACTACTCTCAGTCCGTCCTTTCTGTATTTTACAGCCAAAGCAGCAGACCCTCTCCAGCAGGATAAAAGCCAATTCTTTCCATTCAGCGGAGAAGTAGAACAATAGGATCCAATGACCCGAAGAATCTCGAAGCAGAGGGTGTGGAGAGAGCGGTTAGAGAGCACAGTCCACAGGATGACCCTCACTTCTGAAACTAACTGCAAGCTCCGAAGTCCTCGGTTCGATGATTCACCAGAAGGACTTACTGCAAGCTGTCACCCTCACTGCTTCGGTTTATTGCACAGAAAGGACACGAGTACGATCAGCAAAGGAAGAGACGTGTGAGCAGAGTTCAGAGATGGAACAATGGCATCACGTTCCTGGCATCACGTCTGATAACACACGCAGAACACTGTCAGCCAGAGAGGGTCACCCAAGCCTCAGCGGTGACTTTTTTTTAGTCAGGCTCACTATGCAGGGGTGACTGACTGCTGTGCAATAAAGATTCTATCAACACACTGGTCTGCCAGCGGTTCCTAACGTTCAGTCCTTGACCCTGATTCCTGACACAGGGCCCCTACATCTCTTGGAATTTCCTGGGCGACAGGAACATCTCTGTTCTAGTGGGGTAACTCTTGGGGGACTGCTGGAGGGTGGGGGCTGGTGAACAGAAAGACCAGGCCACGATTAGGGGCTTGGAACGTTCCCCCCATTCCCTACTCTCTGAAGAGGGGAGAGGGGCTGGAAACTGAGTCGCACACACTTGACGACTCAGGACCCTTTCCAGATCTCCCTCTGTGTCTCTTCATCTGGCTGTTCATTGGTGTCCTTTACACAAAACCAGTAAACACCGTTCTTTCCCCAAGTTCTGGGAGGCCTCCTTGCAAATCGTCAAACCCAAGGAGAGGGACCATGGGAACTCCAGTCTATAGCCAGTTGGTCAGAAGTACAGGTCACACCTAACCTTGCCCTTGTGTGTGACGGGAGTGTGGTGGGGGCAGTCTCATGAGACTGAGCCCTAACCTGTGGGATCGGGTGCTCCCTCTGCTGCTATCTCTAGGTCCGTGGGAATTGGCCAGTGGGGTGGGCAGGTAGCAAGCAGGTGGGGAGGGAAGACACCGACACCTTGGGTTTCAGAGTGTGAAGGTGGGGACAGTGAGACAAAGAAAAGGTGAACTGCTTCCCAGACAACTCCCTGCAGGGCTGATCTGAGTCCCCAGCCCCTCTGGCCATGGCCCGAAGTCCCCCTCCCAAGTCACACTGTCAATCTTCCTGGACTGGCCACAGCCCTCCCTGAGGTGTGGCCATCCCCACCCCAAATCACGTTGTTGGTCTTTCTGGAAGGGCCAGTCCCCACCCTAAATCACATTGTTAGCCGATGACAAAGGCCAGACCTTCCCGTGGGCAAGGCTGACTTTTTAATATACACAGGAGGTCATGAGTGTGCCAGGCATGAAGTCGGATAGAGTAGCAACCTGTTAACATGGAGCCAGTAAATCGGGTCGGCCTCCCAGAGCCGAAGCCAGCCCGCCCACGTCTTCTTGCCCACCGCCACTCTCTTTAAAGGAGGGTCAAGGGCAAGGCAGTAACACTGAGTTGGAAGCTTAAGGAAAGAGGTAGAGACATCCACAGACCATTTCCACTCAAAAGGGTATCGTTTCTCCCTGGGAGGTCTGTGCCGCTCCCAGGACCAAAGGGACTGAGTTGGCTCTGGTTGCAGGTGATTCTCCAGCTGCCTTTCTGGAAGCTGCCCCAGAGGCCTGCTCATCAGACGCACCCACCAGGGCACGCTGGGCTCCCTGTGGACACGAACCTTCCTCCTGTTCTCACCTATCAGTGGAACCCAGTCAACAAAACCAGCCATCACGCAAAACAGAACCAGAGACACTGAAATTAAGAACAAACTGACAGTAACCAGAGGGGCGGGGGGAGGGAAATAACGGGGGAAAGAAGGGGAAGGGTCGTCAAAGAACATGTATAAGGGACCCGTGGGCAAAGCTGAGCGGGTAGGAATGGGGGTGGGAGGTGGGGGAAAGTGGTGGTGGGAAAATGGAGACAACCATATTCAAACATCAATAAAAATGATTAAAAAGCACCCCAAATCTCACTGGCAACACAATGAACATTTGCCTCTCATTTCTGCTGCGTTCATCGTGGGTTGGCTGGGGACTCTGCTGTGTCGGCCTCATTCTGAATTCAGGGTGATGGACCAGTGCCCACCTGGACCAGTGCGGTGACCACAGCTGGAGGAACAGTGTGCCCTCTGAAGTGTCACAAGTAACTTCTATTCCCATTTTCTTGGTCAAACCCAGCCCTCTGGTCATGCCCAAGTTCACCCGGGTGAGGAAGTACAGTTCCACCAGGTGGTCAGAGAGGAAGGAGCAGCCAAACCCCTGCCACACCCATTTCCCAACCAAAGGCGCAACCTCCCACTCCACGTCCCTGACAGCAGCTGAGGGGGTTCCGATCGGGAATTTGGGGGTTGTGCTTGGTCCCCAAACACAGCGAATACTTTCTCCTGAGTTCAGAGCCAGGTGGACTAGTTGCAGAACTAAGTGCTTCAGGTTCACTACCCACGTTGTTCTGCAGTGTCAGTGTCCACATCCCTGCCCCAGGAGGTCAGTAGCCCCTCGGCCCCGAAAGATGGCTCCGACAGGAGACCACACCAGCCAGAGCCACACCAGAGCTTCTGGGGAACCTGAGCTAACACTCAGCAACAGGCACACTCAGTTTCGCCTTAATCTACAAACCTGAGGACACAGATATACCAGGTGAGACCAAAACACACCATTGCAGTTGTAAGAGATGACAGTGAAGACAAGTGCCAGGAGGCATATGACAGGAACGTGACTTTTCAAGGAAAAAAAGATGAATTCCAGAAACCCCTGACAAATCACCAGCTCGGTTCAGTGTGAGGTAACTCAAACCTTAGCCCTCCTTCACACACACTCTGTCCAGCTGAGGGGAACTCGGTACTTACGTTACTGAGTTATTTTAACCTAGATGAAGCATTTAACATGTTAAGTTGATCTCGCTTGTTCCAAGCCATCGAGGTAACAGGGTCCAGCCCTGAGCTCCACAGATTACGAACTGCACGTGAAGGAGGTCACTGTCAAACTCAGGACGGAGGGCAGTGAAGGGCCTGGACACGTTCACTGAGCTTGGAGGGGCCTTGGAAGGCCGAGCCATCACTCTGAAACACCTGACAAGCCGTCGGGTGGAATATAGCACTCTCTGTCCTGAACTCGGAGGGCCACACACAGTCGACAGGTGGGAGCCCTCATGGAGAGCAGCCCCCCCTTCCACCAGTGTGAGCACCCCAGGCTCAGAAGCACAGCCTTCTGGCTGTGTCGAGTAACACCTGGCTGACAGCAGCCCTGGAGCGGCTGAGCTGCCCGGAGCTAAGGATTCCAGCTGACTTTGATCACATCAGTACTTGTCTGGATACATGAAGGCTGGGAAGAGGAAGAATGAACAAGTTCTATGACACTAGCACCAGACCCAGAAAGCCCTGCAAGCCTTCTGCCAGCACAGCCAGAGAGACCCTTTTCTGATCGCGACCAGGGGAAGGCCACAGGCAAAGTCAGAACTCAGTGTGCTACCCAGAGTCTGTGCAGGGCCTGCCCGCCCTTCCCTGTGCACCCACCTAACCCCCCTGGTGGTGAGCACAGGACATACTGCCCTTTCCGGCCCCCACGGGGGTCTTGGTCAGGGCCAAGCACACAGCAGGCACTTGGCCACCCTGCAGCCAGACGGCACCATCCCCTTCCCACCCAGGGGCTTTGGCTCACCACGAGGAAGCTGCCATGAGGGACAGCTGTCACAGAACCCAGGCTGTTGTGACACTCCCTTCCACTCTCCCACCAGAGACAGGACCTCAGTGGAAAATAGAAGAGAAGCTTCTAGAAAATGCTCCCCAAGAGCTATGTTTGCAAAGGAGAGTAGCAAATGAACCTGGAAACAACCCTCACAAGATCTTAGAGGACAGAAATTCATTCTTCAGTAACACAAAGCCCTGCTTGGATGGAGGGAGGTGGCGGTACTCTCACAAGTGAGACATCAAGGGAGCTACCAACCGGAGTCTTCAGGAAGAAGTCCAGGGACTGCACATTCCCAAGGCCCTTTGCCACAACCCAGACAGCCTCTAACAGACTCACGCAGTCCGTCTAGCAATGCCACCCACGTCTCCAGGCCCTCGGAGGGCGAAGACCGCCGCCTTCCCCTGCGCGCACCCAGACTGGACGGGTCTAAGTTCCACGTGCAGTTTCAGGCAGGGCTCTTTCTCCCTCTTCTTCAAATCCCTCGAGTGTGAGTGTCGGGGACACATCCGGGCTCAACACAGACTTCCAATTGATCCGTTTGTTGCTCTAAACACAAGGAACTCCAGGAGAGGCAGCCATTAAGCACCTCCTTGGGGAGAAAGTTTCTGCCTGGAGTCACTCTTCAGCACTGGAGGGCTGCTGAGTGCCGGCTGCGCGCTCAGTCCTGGTCCCGCACCTCGTGGGGGCAGGAGAGGGTGGACGGTCCCGTGCACGCTGCAGGCGGAAGCTGGAGCCCTGCCGGTGGTAAGAATGAGGGTGATGACACAGCGACCTACTTTTGGGTGTCTTTAAAACTGTTAAGAGTATCAGTCCCCTTGGGATCATCCCCAAAGTGAGGTGTTTAAGTAAAAAATGCTGATGAAAAGAACTTTAAAAATGTATTTCATTCACCACAAAAAAGTGTCTTTCCCCACTAGTTAAAAAAAATGGACTTTTCCAACAACAAAGTCTCTGTCGAGACGACCCAACCAGCTTCACCCCAAACCATGAGAGGCTGGAATTCAACTCAGCAGTGCAGTCCCAGAGAACGCCTCTGCAAACGAGAGAAAATGTCATCTGAAGGACACTGAGGCATATCAGGAAAAAAAAAAAAAAAGATGGTTTCCCACTAAGGTGAGGTTTTAGAAACTGAAAAGCCATTCTACTGAAATCTGCACACTTGTCACTACACTGGCCTCCACCGGGGCCTCTGACAGTGATGGAAGAAACCATTTACCAAAAACCGATACACTTCACAGCACTGTCTGCGAGGCTCTCTCCGTTTAAAAAAACAAACAACTTTTGTTTTGTAAATTAAAGGAACAGCCCTTCCAAATTCATGAATCACTGTGCCACAGCACGAGAAGGTAGAACAGGTGTCATTAGATAAGAGTTCAGTTTAATTATGATGGATTAAGGGCAAACTACACAGCACGTAGTCCTATTTCGGCACACTTTCACAGCCGACTGCCACTCCGCCAAACGTGCAGCAGGTGAGCAAGGCAACAGGACGTATTTGCACCAGACACCATCCTGGAGGAGCATCTCGGTCCAAGCCCCTCGTGTTAGAGACGGGAAATGAAGCCCAGAGAGGTGACATCGTGGCCCAAGGCCACGCGGCCAGGGAACCGCACGCAGAGTCTGGCGCACCCAGGGAGCCCACGTGGGTCGCACCGCGCACGGCGGGCAGGAAGCCTCCGCCTGGCGTCCGCGTGTGTTCAAGCCAACAAGCACCAACACGGTGATGCATCCAGCCCCGGCTGTTCCAGGCAGACACGACTTAAACTCCGTGCTCTCATCGAGGCCTGTTCGACCTAAATTAACTCGGCCCTAAGACTCCACCTGTATTTGCATGGGATCCCTTTACATGTTCTTCTGTGTGAAATCAGAGACTCTTAGAATTGCAGGGGATGCTAGGGAAGTTAAACCCATCTGGGTGAAAATAAAAAGCATACATATTTAGGCTTGTCTGGGCCCAGAAAACAGCGGGAGGGATACAGGCTGAGACTTTTGCCGCAGCTACTTCTGGGGAGGGAGTAAGGAGGGAAGGGAAGGAAGGGGCAGGCTTGTTCCTTCATCTGAGTCTGCTCCCCCCCCCACGCCCCCGCCACAGGAGCCTGTTTTGCTGCCGTCCCTCGGTCCCCTGCACAGCTCCACTCCCTGTCCCCTGGAGCATCACCATTCCATGGGGTTCCTCTACGGCCATCTAGTCCCCCACACCCCAGGAGGGGGTGAGAGCTTACAGACGCTTCCATTCCTGCCTCACCCTCACGAATCCCTACCTCCAGCCGGGAGGCCTTCTCGGGCTCTAGAACTCTCCGTCCCAAGGCTGGCAGGCTGACACTACCTGCATCCCCAGACCTCTCAACCCAACACGCCCCTACCAGGACTCACCCTCCTCCCCTCTCCTCCCCACACGGCACCCCTCCTGCAATGCACCCTAGTCAGAGCCCTGCGAATCTCTCTCAGGCCCTGACCTTCCCCTCCACCCCCAGGACTTGCCACACTCTCCCCGGGGCCTCTCCCCAAGCAGGTTTCTCCTCTAATCCCCACTACTGCCCTCTCCCGAGTCGCCTGCATTATCACGGGACTGGCTGATTAGCACCCCCGCCTCTAGTGCCCCGACCTCGCGTCCCTCCACTACACGGCACAGGGGCAGACACAGTTCATTCTTGTGTGCACTTGGTCTTCGCTGAGAAACCCTGTGTGTCAGGCGCCGTTCTAAGTGCTGAGGGTCGGCTGTCAACCAGATGGACACTGTCCCCGTGCTCGTGGGGACTACATTCTAGTAACGAAACCGAAATTAAGATTCATTTGTGGCGCCCCACTGCTTCAGGTAGAATCCAGACAGTGGAGAGAGCACACGAGGCCTTCCCTGACCTCAGCCCCCACAGCTCTGCCCACATCACCGTTCCCACTTGCTGCACCCCAGCCTCGTCCCCCTTGATGTTCTGGACCCTTGCCAGTTCCCTGAACTGCACCCTCCGTACTCACTGCCCAGAACACCCTTCCCTGCCTACTTACTTTGTCCTCTAAGTCTGTTTAAGTGCCCCCTCCTCCAGGAAGCCCTCGCTCACCTGACTCACAGAGACACCTTTCATCAGCATTCCCGTGCAGGCCTCTGCCACAGCACTCTATAGGGTCCTGCATTCCTGGATTCCATCTCCCCCACAGGACCAGAAACTTCTCTGTAAAAAGGCTCCATTCTACCCCTCACAGCCACTGACCCATAAACATGCACTAGTGTTTATTAGCCCTCCCTTACTTTCACTGCCAGCCCAGCACTGTCCAGTATAACGCACCTGCACATGCTTCTGTAACAGCTGGTGGTGATCAGTGAAATTTTATAACAGCTACCTTAGGTTTCGGGAGTCTTCCAGATGTCCTTTGTCTAGCTGACCCTTCCAGGTTGCTAGTGACCAGTCTGGGGTCACATGATCATCTCTATTCCTGTTACCAGGACCGACTGTCACAGCAACTGGATTGAGCAAAAAAGGGGATTAAGACCCAAAATCAGGATGAACTAAGGCAGTGGAAGGACTCAGAACATGTGACATGCCTTAAATAAAAATTTATTAACTTTAAATAATGGTGCTTATATTACAGATAATAAAAAACCCTTTACACTTTAAAATAAAAAGAAGTATGATTGAGGAATCTGCCTCCT
This sequence comes from Tonatia bakeri, assembly GCA_004024845.1. NCBI lineage: Eukaryota > Metazoa > Chordata > Mammalia > Chiroptera > Phyllostomidae > Tonatia > Tonatia bakeri. The sequence continues at coordinate 126,096 of PVIA01004741.1, forward strand.
AAGGGGCTCCATAACCAGGGTGCCAAGTCCCAGGACCCTGGGAGGTGGGTAAGAGGCAGGAACAGCAGCCAGCACTGGCACACGTGGGAAACGGGCAGAAGCCACAGAACTTTAGAGGAAGACCGACCACCAACTGTCCCCACAGCCCTCCTCCAGGAGCTCTCCCATATGCAGCACACACGAGGCCCAGCTGGCGCCTAGAAAAAGCTCACTGCCATCAGCAAGCACGTGCATCAGATTTTAGGGTTAAACTCCCAGGTCCCGCTCGCTGGATTCCTGCCTGTCTCCCTGGATGCCTGCCTTAGATGCTGTCTCTTAGAAACAAGCTTCTGGTCTTTCCTTGGACATGTCTCAGAGAGACCTCGGCTTCCTGTTCACTCCAGGGTTCGGTTTTGGTTTGGCCTCACTGTTCTTTCTAATCCTCTCACCTCCCAACCACTACGCGCAGTACAAACAACTCCGGAAAATAAACATGCCAAGGCGCCCTAGCTCAGGACGTTCTCACACCAGCCACACCAGCACATGAGGCTGATGCTCCAAGGACAGAGAATTTCAATCACACCATGAACCACTGTGGGTTCTTTCTGGGAACAGGGGGTTCTTTCCAAACTTCATGACCAATTAGGAGACACCATGTCGAAGCAGCCGCTGAGCTGTTCTGGATGACAGCCCTCTCGTGAAAGGGTCTAAATTCCACGGACCATGATTCCAAGAACATGACCCTCGAATTCTATCGTCAAGCCTCCCTGGCTAGTGCTGGGACTGGAAGCAGACAGGTCTGGTTTAAACACAAGCTCCATGTTCGAGTGTCCACATCACACTCCAAAGCCCCAACACACGGTCATGCCAATTAGGAGGACTATGCAGGGAAAATGCTTGGTTCTAGTAAAAAACAAAACAGAACTTCAATATGTGAGAACAGAGCAAGGACTTTGTTTTGAGCATCTGGAGCACGTAATCTTTCGAGGGACAGGAGGGAAATCAGCTGTCTAACCTGCTCACTTGGAATCTCGGTGATCCGCCCTGTGTCTGCCAGTTCCTTTATGGAAGGGTCCACCCTAAACCCTACCAGCCCCTGGGTATGAGCCTCGTCAGCCGGCCTTCCCGCCCCAGGGGTGCAACCCTGAGAGCTCTGGGTCCCAGCGGACCACCCGCCCAGCCCTGGGCCTCCCTTGCCTGGGATCTAGGACAGCTGGGGGCCACGGCAACAGTGGTCATGGGAATGGAAGATTATGCAAGCAAGACCGCTGAGTCATCACGACAAGGAAATCCTCTCTAGACCGACACCAATGCATTACACAGCAGCTCATTTCTCAGGCCCTCGTGGAAAGTGCAGCCTGCCAATCCCCAGTCCCCATGGAGCACCACGGGTTCCTGCTGAGGGGACAGGCAGCTCCTTAAAGCCACCTGCCCGTTCAGACAGCAACGCTGCTTCACACAATGTTTGAGGCTTCCCCGGGTGTTTCAGACCTTGACCCACAGAGAGGGCATGGCACTCCGTGACAGGATCTGAGCAGACTATTCTGGGGCGAGTTTGGATTAAGAAACTAAAACTATCTCTCCGATATTAAGACATGAAAGATGACAATCTCGTAAGTGAGGGAAGTGCCACTGCTTTTTTCTTCATGATTCCAAAGGGTGGCCTTTTGGTGATTTTTATGTCAGAATTTACTAAAACCTCTAAGCACTGAGACCCTGAGGGAGCTTAAAAAGCATCCTCCATGGGACCAACAGCCTACAGGGCTTCCCATCACAGTCTCCCCCAGGTAAGAACTGAGACAGAGACAGGCATTCTGTTCGCAAAACCACCCCCAGGTCCAAGGACTGGAGAAACCCACCTATGATGTTTTATTGAGATTGATATTTTTATTTTAAAACTCTGAAGAGCTAAACTATTTCCTAAGTTCTGATACTGGGGTTCTTAAGACCCACCTAGAGTGAGTTGTAAAACTACTATTGTATGCTAGTGGTGTTCACCAAAAGAAGTATTCTGCAAAATTAAAAGACAGAATCAAGTATCACAGTGGAAAGTAACTCACGCCCGTTGTGCGTACACTGGTGAATTCGGGACCCCACCCTGGACAAGGGGCAACTGGAGTTTATTTTCCTTACGAAAAATGCCGGACACCAAACTGAAGTCACTGCCGTTGGCACATGAATGCAGATTGGAAGTGGCTCTCTCACTGTCCTTGCTGTGAAGCAAGCCGCTGGGGTTCCTGATTAGGTTTCCCAAGGGTATCCACCTCCCGTGGCACAAACCAGGCACCGGAGTTAAACTCCAGCCTGCCCGAGAAGGGCGACGTGGCACCCTTGTGTCTCACATACTCTCATTTCAGCAGGAGTTCTGCATTTCCACAGTGTCGTGTGGCCACAGTCACACAGCACGTAGCCACCTCCCAGGCTGGCTTCTTCCACTCAGGAACAGGCACTCAAGGTTCCTCCCTGCCTCCTCGTGGCTTGAGAGCGAGTTACTTTTCAGTGCTGAACAGTATTCCACTGTCTGAATGGACCACAGTCTATGCACTTGCCTGCTCAAGGACGTCTTGGCTGCTCCCAACCTTGGGCAACTATGAATGGAGCTGCTCCAAACATCCGTGTGCAGGTTTTTGTGGACATAAGCTTTAACTCATCGAGGCAGATGCCAAGAAGCACAACTGTTGGGCAGTATGTAAGAGTGTGTTTAGTTTTGTTAAAAAAAAAAAAGAAGCTTAACACATGTTTTCAACTACAGTCGTGTTGTACAATTTGCCATTTTAGAAGGCTGAGACCCGCACTCTATGCAAGCTGTCTTTGGCTCTGCTCACTTCGGCGCAGAAAAGCACAAAAGCAGCCCAACACATCCGAGGAACGAGTTTCAACTGCACAGCATTTCCACTCCGATGACAGCCGAGAGCCAGGCGCCCCCTCGACCCCTCTCCCCACCCCTGCCCCACCCCAGCCCCCACCAAGTCTGTGCCATCTTTCACCTCAGCCGGGATGGTCCCTTATAACTGATCTCTCTCAACTCCTGTCCCCCACAGTCCATTCTCCGCAGGGGAGCCAGAATGATTAATTAAATCCACACTGAACTACGTTGCTCCGCCTTTAAAACCCAACCGCAGATTTCCTTTGAGTAGAGGATGAGATCCCAAACTCTCATCTCCCAAGAAGCCCCTCTGTGACCACGGCCTATTGCCCTCACCTCATCTCAACCCCCCCCCCCCAACTTGTCCTCTGGTTCTCCCAACCCTGCAGCCTCTTTCCTGCCTCTGGGCCTGGGCGCTGGGCTTTCCCTCTGCGTGAAACAGACTTCTCTCCCCATCCCCAACAAACCCTTTCCCCTGCCTGGCTTCTTACCAACTCCCACCTTCCCAAAGATGTCACGCCGACCCCAAATCTAGAGCAGGCGCCTCGTCACTCCTGGGCCGGTCTGTTCTAGGTCACCACAGCGCCCATCCAATCGGCACAACATTCACCTGTCAGTGACTTGGCGTTCGCCCCTCCCACTAGACCAGAAGCTGTTCGAGGGCACAAACCACGTCTGCTCTGTTTACGGGTGCACGTGTAGCACCTGGCATAAACGCTCAAGTGATGGTAGAACCAAAGAACTGATTAAACATTTATGGAACCTGGTTTTTTTCCCCCAGCTCAATCTGAATTTACTAGAACTTTGCAGTACAACTGTGGGGGTTTACTGCACACAACGACAGAGTTTTCCACAACTACTCGTGCTTCCGTAGGTGGAAAAGGAGGTAGCAAGGGAGTGTTCCTAAGGGGGAACCGGGTTGGGGGGCGTGGCACACGAAGCCATTTCCCTGAGAACGCAAGCTGGTGATCCGGGCCAGTGAGAAGTGAGCTCACCGTCCTCCACAACCAGGGTGTGTTCCCTTTGATATGAGGTCTTGCCGGGACCACAGGCCTGACGCAGAAACAGGGCCTAGCACATTGGAACACCTGAGTGTGCCCAGCATGCACGGGAAAGGGGTGGGGGAGAAAGCTACCTGTGCTGCATCTCGTCTCCCAGCCCGGACATGGCCCACACCTTCCAGACCAGGGACAGTTCTGCCCTTCCCCGCGCCACAGGTGGGCAGGGGGCCCTCTGCTCCCTATTTTCACGCAGGTATTCAGACTTTTCGCCTCCCTTTCTGCCTTCTGGCAAAGCCCCTTCTGGCCATCAAGTGCACGATTACATCTTCCCTTGTGTGAATTCCTACCTCTTACAATCTGTGCTGTTGTCCGTGCAGTGACAACGCCATCAAGCAATGCCTTTGAACGTGGGCGGCCACAGAATCCTGTGACACGGAAAGGGCCTGAGAAGACCTCCAAGAGCATCTGATCCACAATCCTCATTTTCAACAGAACGTCCCCAGGCCCGGAGAGGTGAGGTGACTTGTCCAAGATCAGAGTCCACTGCCGAGACCCCTCAAACGGGACCGCCAGCTGCCCGGCTGGCACTCTGAAGCCTGCCTGGCCATCGTCTGCCCCAGAGCGGGTGTTCCGAGGGAAGGGCTGTGCTCACCAGCCTCCTGGCACACACAGGAGCTTGTTTACACGCGAAGCCTAGGTGACAACGACGATGATGATGATGATGATG